>JAUTXW010000327.1:0-187799 GCA_030620095.1 Kuschelorhynchus macadamiae
ATATATAGCTATGCCTCTCCTAGAGAGTAGCATGAATAAAAAAATATAAAAAAATTGTTCTAATCATATCTCTAATCTTAGAATCTCACAAGAGATCAAATTCAATTTCGGTAAACATTTGGTAAACACAAAGGATAAAGTAGACCCTCTATTAAAAAGCGGAGTCTACAAACTAACTTGTTGCTCTTGTAGCAAAACTTACATCGGGAGAACTTGTAGACCCCTACAAGTACGGATCAGTGAACACCTTAAAAAACTACCTGTGCTCGGGGCAAATATTTGAGATCTTCTAATCATAATTTTAGTCTTAGGTCAAATTTTGAATTGTTACATAATATATCTTCTAAAAGCTTTAATAAATTGGATTTTATGGACTTAAAATTTTCAAAATAATTTAAAATTAATGACTCTTGCCTCGACAAGTGTCTCTTAATAGATCTTTTGTCTCGCTTCGTCGTATACTCATTGATTGATATTATTTTATTTTCTCTTGTCACTCTATAATGAAAATAGACTTACTAGCCAACTACCCTGTGAGATAGGTCCAATTGGTTTTCTATTCTCCTTTCTTCCCTGCAAATATATACGTCTTTAAAATCGTTTTCTATCATATAGTTTTTATATTTGTAAATTTTTTTTTTCACATTCTTTAAATAAATTTTAAATGATATCCAAATTTGAATTAACAAAATATGTATGCCTTTTTGCAGCTTCAAATACCAGGTAATAATTGACTAAGCAGTTCTCACATTAAAGAACGTTAATTAAAATTATTTAAACTTCGATCATTTATTGATGCTTACATTCAGTCTGTCAGAAAATTGTTATAATGTTCAATAAGTCCTGTTTGATAATACTATTACCAAATATTAAATTTTTACTTGTTTATAATGATTTATTTCCCTTTATCTTATTTTTACAACTCTATAACTGCTTAATTTCAAACATTTTTAAAAACAGAAATTCTCTTGCATAGATGTTTTATTTTGAAATAATTAAGATATTTATTATTATTCAAATTTTGTTGAGTCTAGGTCTGTTCTATAAATAATGCCAACCTTGCTAAGCTAATTTAATCCCCTAAGAGTTTATCACTAAATCAAAAAAAAAATCCAGTTTTTTATTATTTTAAATTGGTTGGTTGACTAAATTTCTTTTCTTGCTCTGATCGAATTTTTAAAACTAGATAAATTCGGTGCTAGTAAAGGCATTTGGCACGCAGGATCTTAAACCAGTGCTAATCGAATCTGAATCCGACTGTCCATCTAACTAATGAATACATCAAAACAAAACTTAGTACTCACTATCTGTATCATATTATTTATTATTTCCTTTTGTATTTTGCTCATCTTTATTTTTAATTATAGGATTTGTGAGTATCCCCTAAAATGTAAGAATCGATCAACAGCTAAGACCTTATTATTCCCGATTGTGACTTTTTCTTGACATAGCCAATCCGATTTTAAATTTTAGGCCATATTTTTATTATAAGCAGTGAGCGGTACTGCTGCTAGTTATTCGTTTTTACTTGCTTCATAAAAGGGAAGTATTGTAATCGTGAAAAAAATCACCCTCCGAGATTTTTCAGATCTTTATGTTTCAAGATCCCTAGATGCCGAAAAAAAAGTTTTGTCGATTCTGTCGGTGTATCTGTCTATTCGTGGCATAGTTATAAAACTACTTACCCAACTGACTTCATGGGGATGACCTGTTAACATTTTGGAAGAAATCCAATATGGCGAAACAAAATGGCAGACTAGTTAAATGTTAAAAAAAATATTACTAAAAAAGTATTTGTCCAATGTCAATAAGTCAAATATTACGTAGGAATCAACTGGTAAAATGTTGGTACGAATCCAAGGTGGCGAAACAAAATGGCGGCTTAATAAAGTATTTAAAAATTTTGCCTGAAAAGACTGAAGGTTGATTTCAAATTTTGTACACGAATAAATTGTGGTATTGAGATGAACTGGTAAAATTGTGGTACGAATTCAAAATGGCGGCACAATTTTTTTTTTGTATCGTGAAAAAAATCACCCTCGCAGGCTTTACATATCTTCACGTTTTAGCGTCCATCAAACCAAATCAATGTAAAAACTCTTTATTCAATTTATTTGTGTATTTGTGTCAATGGTAAAAGTGTTCACTTCTAAAATAAGCTTTAACTTCTTGTAACGTCATTGAGGAGTCACATTAAATTAAGCTTCGGTTTCTCGTCAGACAACTTATTCTCAAACAAAGTGTAAATTATTTTTATTTTTCCTTGTATTTCTATTAATTTTTATTGTTATCTTTCAGTTACTGCTATACCTGTTTGCCTTATAGTTTTATTATTATTTGTTATAAGTTTGTTTTTGGTATTTGAATTATTACCTTTGTTGCCTTCAATCTGTTTAGGAAAATGACTTTATTTGCTCAAGCTGGCACATTTTGATTGTAACTTATTTTTGACCCTTTTATGTCTATCTTTGGTTCTAATGTTAAACTATAGTGAATATATATATATATATATATATATATATATATATATATATATATATATATATATATATATATATATATATATATATACATTTTTACTACTATATACTATTTTTGAGATAATGTATTATTTGCTATATTTTTTTGAGTCCAAATATTAGTATGGTGGATACGACAGTTTTTTTGTTCTAAGATGAACAGGAACGACTTCACATTGCAAAAATGAGAGTTTTAATAATAACTTGAAAACAATTAATTTAGATATTATGTCGTGGAAAAGTCTGCACTAAATGGGAAACTTTTTTATTATCAATTTCTCGAAAAACTTTCTTCTTGATAAAACTTGTGTGTTTATCGAAAAAATAGTTTTCACAATATTCAACTTTAAGTCAGATATACAGGGCATTCAAAAAATACGAAAAAGTGTATTTCAAAAATTAAAATTTTTGTGACTGCCGCGGCAATATCGTAAATAAAGGTTTAGTATTAGTTATGTCATATTAGTAATAGCTAAGAAAAGATTTAAATAGAAAAATGTTTTTTTGCTGTTTGACCTTAAATATCTCCATAACTATAATATAAAAAATTGTTCTCAGTTTACGATCTTTTATGGCCCTTAAAACTACCGTCAGAAATTTTTTTTTTTTGAAATTGTTAGTGAAATCCACTTTTTTGAACATCCTGATCTAAACTTTATTACTATCAAAAATATTTTTTTTGAACCACCAACTTTTATCAAAAAATCAGTAATAAAAAAAGTTAATAAATGCATTAAAATGCAAGATGTTTAAAAATAAAATCATCGAATCGAAACTTTTTGATGCTTTTGCACCCTGTATAATATTTTACACTATATTTGAAACTTAATTTTTTTGTATAAAAATTCAAATAACAAGGTTGAAAGTGGTGCTGCACTTTATAAATTTTCACCCCGACACGTGGTTTATAAAAATAAAACAAAGTTTAAAAGTTTGCTATAATTTTTTATAAACGGTTTGATATA
Organism: Kuschelorhynchus macadamiae; assembly: GCA_030620095.1. NCBI lineage: Eukaryota > Metazoa > Arthropoda > Insecta > Coleoptera > Curculionidae > Kuschelorhynchus > Kuschelorhynchus macadamiae. The sequence goes on from JAUTXW010000327.1 coordinate 3,485, forward strand.
ATAACAAACAACTATTATTATCGACACAAAAAAAAGTAACAGCATATTAATTTAATATTTTATTATTTATATAATAATTAAACTCGTCTATTACATATTTAATGATTCAGTGACAATTTTCAAAATCGGAAATTTAGAGGAAATTTTATATAGCTTTATATATATATATAGTTTTAGAATTTCGAGAAAGTACTAAAAAGAAAGATGAATACATTTATGATTAAAGAAATCCAGATATTTAATGTAGCAATATGGTTCCAGACCCTCTATGGAAGATAACACCACATTAACCTCGATATTAACAAAGTGACTAAGCTTTTATTTATTAAAATACTATTAAATATATAAAACCTAAAAATATTAAGCAAAAGTCGCCAACGTCCTATTTGCTCAAGATATACCTATAATTTTTTACATTTTCATAATTGCTCTACCTGCAATGTTTTAATAGATATTGGCAAATAACTAGTTTTTTGCAACTTTTTTTCATATGTTGTTGCACTTGCAGGGGGACTAGCAACAAGTGAAAAAAAACATTCTTCTTAATAATTTTTTTGTCATTGAATTGGTTTTGACAGGGTTGGATCCTCCTAGAACTGAAATCCTGGCTACGTGCCTGCAAAGACATATTTATGTAATGGTTCATGTAGCAATATTTATTATTAGCAATAAGCTTAGTCATTAAAGAACAAGCATTTCCATGACAAAATACAACCAATAACAGGGTGAGATCTTATTACTATTGTTACTAAAGATGAAGATAAAACTAAATTTTGTTACATGGACCCACTTTGTGTTTTGATGTCTATACCAAGAGTATAATGCTTATTTAATACCTTTCTTTATCAGCTTATCACCGACTTCATAGGAAATATGTAATAAAATATAATTTATCACTTTCTAATACAACCTATTTTTTGAAATCGGGTTCGTTTTTCAAAACATTTTGATTTCACCCTTTTTCCAACACATTTTAGTTCTATTTACGCGAAGTTAGGTAAAAATTTGGGTCCACTACTTTTAGTAACTTAGTAATATTATATAAAAATGCACCACCTTTACATGTATTGGATCTATTCATATTTACAAAAAATCAGCAATTCATATTTACAGAAAATCAGTAATAAACGTGGCCCAATATTAATATGAATACAAAATTGAACTTCGTGTCCCTAAAAACCACAAAAACCATATTATGAAAAACAATATCTTTACAGTATTTATCCCTCAATTTACCTCCTTTTTTCCCCACCATCCACCTTCCTCGCTATACATTTCACTTATTGACAATATAAATATTTTGTGCCAAGATGTTTAATATTTTTAACATTCATTATAATATATTTTATTATTATTTATATTACCGAAATCACCTGATAAAAACAGACTCTCTCAGTTGGGATAATGTACCTCAGGATGGTATTTATTTACTTTTTTGATTACTTATTTTTTAAAACCAAATTTTTAGGCAATAAATTAAAGCATTTCAAATTCATTAAAGAAAATCTATATTAAATGAAAAATTGAAAAGTAACGCTATTTTAATTTTTTTGTATATGCTTGCTATATGAGAACGACACTACCCTAAATATTCCTTGAAAATTTCATCCAAAATGCAAACCATCTTGGAGTAATTAATGACAACATAAAATAGTGGGACTTACAGCTTACTCAATTAAAATTTAGTACCTACGCTTTAACAAATAGTATATTTATGTTGTTTATTAACCTCTCAAAAAAGGTGGTTTGATAAATTTTAGAGGCATATTTGAGACTTTTCACAAATTTATAAATTAGCAAAACGCTGTACTCCGTTTATCATCAGTGTCTTCGACTTTATAGATAAGTTGAAGTTATAAAAAATGAATTTAAGCCCAACGGAAATGTGCAATACAAAAACAATACTTCATTTGTAAATATAAGAACGCTATTAGACGGTGATTTTACCCTTCAACTACAGCACTGGTATGACATAACCTTACTTACCTTCGAAAACAAACTTCTGGGTTTAAATCGTTTCTTTCTCTGCAAATAAAGTGGGCGCACTTTATTTGCACTTTCTTAAAGTTTTTTAAACAGATTCTTGAAAATAGTCACATAAAACACTTGGATTTCTGAAAAACACGTATTTCACCAACTAGAACAATTACAACGTCGCGCATCAAATAGGTCGAAATCGTGAATGACTACGACCGTCTTCGGCGTCTTCCGAATGATCCCGAAAAAAATCTGTAGTATACTCGAAAAAGGTAGAATTCCGACGTTGCCGATTATTCTGGGCTTTATTTCTTGAAATAAGGAATAATAATTACAGAAGATTTAAATTACATTTAAAACAGATTCGGTTTGAGTTATTTATAATAAGCTATTTAATTATCAGTTTTAAAATATTCTATATGGAAATTTATACCGGAAATTTCTGGAATTCCTTGTTTATTTAGGTAATAGTATAAAGGATGATATCCGTTATAATCTGGCCACAGTAACGGTTTGGCAAACCAGGGTTAATGTTGGATTCCTCCAAAATGTAAACAACTGGGTCTATGTTATTTCCATGTCGTTGTTATAGACCTGTTCCAAGGGACCCGACAACGTACCTAGAAATAACTACTAAAAATAAAATAAAAAGTTCACCAATAACCCTCGAAATTCAACAAAAAATCATACCATAGGAAAATTCGAGCAGATGTCCTAAAGTCTACGGTTTACCAAAAATACACAAACCAGGGGCGCTCATCAGACCTATATTGTTAGTGCTGTTAATTCGGCGCTACAAAAACTGAAGAAATATCTTTCTGAAATTATGCAACCAGCTGTGGAAAAAGCTGATTCTTTTGTAAAAAACTCGGAGTATTTCACTCGAATTATACGAGACATCGTTTTTGAAAAAGACGTTATCATAGCAAGCCTAGATGTCAAATGGTTATATCCCAGTATTCCCATCGACGAAGCATTGGACAAGATTGCTATGAACGAGGATTTCTAGGCACATATAATACAACTCTCGGAGCATTGCCTTAAAAATACTTATTTTTCATTCAACGGGCAAATGTATAAACAAATGGATGGTGCTCCAATGGGGTCCTCGCTATCACTAGTAGTCGCGAATTTATTCATGATCTACTTCGAGAAAGAAGCTCTCGAGAAAGCAAGTTTAAAACCGAAATTATGGATTCGTTATGTGGATGACATATTTATTATATGGCAACATGGTCATGCGGAGCTCGAAAAACTTCTGACTCACGTAAATTCAATCCACTCCAGAATACAATTTAATCTAGAGTTAGAGGAAAACAAACTACCATTTTTATATGTGCTGGTCACAAAACTGCATAACGGACATATCGAATATACCGTGTACAGAAAACAAACACATACAGACAAATATTTAAATGAATTTAAATGCAAGATCACATCATCACCCAGCACAAATTCAAGCTGTGGCAAATACCCTTATATCTAGATACGTGTGATTAGCTGAAACACAGACGAGACAAAACGAACTTACGGTAATATCTAGTGCTTTAAAGAAAAATGGCTACACAAATCGCACCATAGAGAAAGCTGCAGCACCCCGAACAATGAACGACAAAAATTATGAACCGGGAAAGCAACAAGTAGTCTTATTATATGTAAAAGGAACAACAGACAGAATAGAAAGAATTCTTAGGAAACCCAAAATTAAAAAATTTATTGATTTTAGTATCTACTCTCCGCATGATGGTGCGAGTGCATACTTTGCCAAATTCCTATGGGTTTGCAGCCGGAAACCACCGGAGCCCCAATAGGTGGCGCTAAGTGTTATACTTAGCATGTAGTACTGTTCCAGTATGATAGACGTTTCGTTTTCGATTTTGTCATATCGAGCAATCTGTTCAGATCAGATCTCCCTGGGTACAAGCCTGCCTGATGAGGGTAAAGGCCCAGAAATCATAATCGCAGGAGGGTACGCTGTGACATAATCAAAAGCAATTCTTATAGTCCGTTTTGCACCTGCAGAAATTATGTATTTCTGCTATTCTACATATATATATATATATATATATATATATATATATATATATATATATATATATACTCGTATATATATATATTTATATATGCTCTCACAATCTAACTTAGTAAACGTTAAGTAGATAGTTAATAAGTCAATATGTGCCCTAGCATGTCATATTTGTATTGATAAAAACAATGAAAAGCGTCAACCGATCTTAGGTCAGCAATTTTATAATTGAATATGCTGCAAATTTTAAACGTGTGTGTGAAAATATCTTTGATTTATTTAAGTTTATAAACAAAGACGTAATTAATAGTTGCCGCCGTATCTAAAAAATATTTTTTGTCGGATGGTAGTCATAACTATTGTTTTTTGCACTTGTGCAACAATGAGTTTTGCTGAACTCAAACACAATAAAATTCTACTTATAGTATCAAGATTATATTCATAAATTCATTTTTCTGCACCATCATAGAAAAAGTAATGGGTTAGGCCTCGCACTCTCAACTCAGACAGAATGCACGAATGAAATTAATAGTAGTAAATACGTATTTGGGTGTAAACTACAAGGTATATATAAATTTGACAATCTTCCAAAATGGAAAAAAGCTTTCAAAAAGTCATTTTTAAATTTTATTATTAAATTTTTATTCTGTGGCAAGTGTAAACTTTTAAACGTTTTAACATGTTTGTCTCCTTTTATAGATCAGTTTAGAAGAACTGAATTAAATTATTTAAGACTGACCTACTTAAACGACTCATCAATCAGTTTTTAGTGTATCTAGTATCAGCATTTCGTTCTATTACCTATTGAGCTACTTAAAGTGGTGACTATGTAGTTAAATCATAATTACAAATGCTCGGAATATTAGAATGGACTGTGATAAAAAAACTACAAAAAGTGGATAGTGATATTAAATATTTGAAGGCTCATTTTATAACTTTTATATAATATGCATATAAATTATCTGCGTACCTAAAGGTTATAATGTCGCCTCGAATTTCACCAACTGTGCATAATATAAAAATTGTATCATCTCAGTTTAATTGATAAAAGGAAGATTTTGGGATTTGTATCATTCTTTTATTATATTCAACGCACTGTGTGGTTTCGTGTTTGTCTAGTCTCTCGTAAAATTTTATAGTATCTAAATGACAAAGACATTGCAGGAGGTTATTACCATATTACAGTCCCCGTCCATTGCTCCCCACACCAGCAAGAGAGAAACGGCAAACGGCTGGTTTTAAATTTTGACCCTGTGTTTTTGAATGTAGTCATAGGCGCCCGGAGGAGAGGGAATAAAGTTATAAAAAAGTTCTTATTTGTTTTTGCCATCGCATGCACAAAATCGTGATGAATGTAGCGCAAAAACCCTGTTGATTGGTGAAATAACAAACTCGACAAAAATACAACAGTACTTGTCTTTGTCCTACTCAGGCAACAAGCAAAAGTAGAAGAAGGGTCGTCGAATAGATCGTTATACTGTTGCCTATGTATAAGGAGAGATGGTGTTTCATCTTGCCCAAATTCAAAAATTAATTTAAATCTCTACTTATATGCCGTATTATTAAGGATAACTCTGAAATCCACAAATTATTGAATTTATTGCTTCCAATCAAGAGTATCATTTCTGTCTTGGTCACGATTCCTGTAGCAGGTGGATTGGGCAGAGCCGAATTAAGAATTGTAATAGGCCTGAGGCTAGCCCTGAATAGAGGATCCGTTAGATTAACCTAATTCACTTTTCTAAATGTGTTCAGATTATTTGTTGCGTTTAAAATGATAAGCAAAAACCTTGTTGGCTTTTTCGCAACTGAATAAAAATATCTAACTTTAAATTGATTAAAGCAGATATTTATAGGATTTTTTACTCAATAGATTACATTTATTACTCAATGTATACATAATAGGCTAGTACTTAATGGAATTGGAAATTCCACCGTTTTCAAATTATTGCGGGAGCGAAAGGTAGCAGGACAAGTGGAACCTCCCAAGAAAATTCCCGAAAGACCGGCAAAAGTCCTTGATGAAAACACCAAATGTGCAATTCGAAGAAAAGTTCTTTTTTTTATTTAAAAAAGAAATACCCACTTTAGATAAAATTTTAATGGAGCTGGGCCAAGATGCCAGTATTCCTTTGATATCTAGAAAACTCTTATGGACAACTTTAAAAAAATATGGATTTTGTCTGGGAAAAGCATAACTGAAAAGCACTTTTACTGGAAACCGATGAAATTGTTTACTTGCACCTAAAATACTTGAGAAGTATAAAGCAGTACTGCACGGAGCAAAAGACATTTTTTTATCTTGTTGAGACGTGGATCAATGAAGCTTATATAGTACAAAAAATGTGGTAAGACAGAAATATAACTAATGCCCGCCAAGCTTTCACCGAAGGCCTATCAGCGGATATTAATGCCTTTGGGAAAAGGGAAGAAGCACACATTGGAAGCGAAGAGGGATTTTTCAAAGAAGATTTGCTAACTTTTCAGTCGTGCGGGACGGGAGATTCCAATGAGGACATGAATTCGGATGTTTTCGAAGACTATTTTGGTGAAATGATAAAATATCATCCTTCTGATTAAATTATTATACTAAAATTATCCGCTGGCTAACTACCAAACGTATTGAGTTTGAACCCAATTTCATAAAGAAAGAACTACTAGCCATAGCAAATTTACAAAAAAAAATCGTTTTATGACATATGCCGTGGAAGGTATAGTAGAAAACATAATTTAACTGTGTTGTGCTTACCGCCATATCACAGCGAACTAAATTCTATAGAACTTATATGGGCGCAAGTGAAAGGATTTGCAGGAAAACAACAGGATATTTAAAATGAAAGATGTTAAGAAAGTGACACCAGAGAACTGACGAAAAGCAGTCCAAAATGTGATTAAACAGGAGGAGAAAATGTGCGATCTTGACAACCTGATCGATCAGACAGTCGACCATTTAATTACAATGTCAAGAGGTGATGAGAGTGCCTTAGCTGACGAAGAATATAACCTATTATAATTTAGTTGTACTATAATAGTATATAATAATAACTATTTTATCTGTATATATTATGTACATATTATATATAAGTTTTATTTTGTTAAGATAAAATATCGTTAAATTTAAATTATTTCTATAATTATCCAACCGCACGCCTTTGGCGTATCATTTTCAGTGTTATGAACGGATAACAATAGGCAAAATGCATAAATTGACTTAAAACCGGGTGGTACTACCTGCACTTGATAAAAAAAAGAAGTTTGTAATGAGATCAATGCCAAACTATGGAAGTGGCATAAGTTATTGGTGGGTCACCCTGTGGATCTTTTGCATACCTAATGAGGTTTTATTACTCGATATATTTCTGAAACAGACTAAATAAAATTACATATCTCAACATGTAGACTAGTCTGTTTACGGAATGTTTCGGTACCTAATATGTTTATATTATGTATCGAAACAATCTCGATACTAGTCTACGTATTGAGATATGTAAATGTATTAAATATTTACTTTAAACAATTTAAAAATAGATGCTTTTATTCAGAAAAATCCAAAAAAAATTTTTGTTTCCCAATTCATTTATTACAAAAAAAACGTATGTAATAAAAAAAATTGAATGATATAGTCTGTAATAGGTACAGTAATATGCTAGTATGCTAGTATTTTGAAAAACTTTTTCCTTCATAAAAACAATGAGAATGTATAATTATTCTTTTCTATTTTCGTGTACCATTCACAATACTCGAGTCGTACTTTATGTCAAATATACCTTCGACCTACATACATTTTTGTCAGGTATAAAGATCCCAACTTTTGTTAAAATCTCTATTATGAAAATTGCTTGATTTTTAAGCGCTCCCTACTAAAAATACCATCCGTTAGTATAGTTCTTGGTTGTGGATCATTATCAATTGTAATATGGGTATTTTCCCAATTTATTTAAAAACGTTGTGCGATTTTGTATCCAAATTTAACGATATGAAGGGACCACGGGTTATATCTGTTTCTAAATATGGACTTATATTGAGGTAGGATTACAACGGTTTTCTTATTTTCTCCAGATTTGGTGACAGAAATATAATCATTGATCGGGAGATGGGAAAAGCGAGAAACCAGTGAGTGCAGCGAAAATATTGGACTAAACTTGTTAAGATAAATAATAAAGTAGATTAATTTTTGCGAACGCTAAACTAGTTTGATTCATCATGTTTTCGTTAATCTCTTTTTGGTTTAAATATAAACGGATGCCCACTTTCAAGTTACGCTAATGTCAAGTAACTGAGAATATATAAAATTTTCCAATGTCACATTAAAGTTGAAGTGTATTAGCATTCAATTTTGTCTCAACTTTTTTAATTTTGTGCAGATATTTATGTAGTTTTTCAGACACTGAGTAGATTAATCCAGCACAATTTACACCAATATTTCACTTTACTGCATAAAGTAGACAAAGCTTCGCCGAGCACAAGCAAATTCAGTCATGTATTGCCTTCTTTGTATATAAGGAACAGTTAAGTGAAAACCGCACCAAAATTTAAATGAAAAGAAACACCCATAATATTTTAAGATCAAAAAAAAAATTTTTGTCAGAGAACCCAGACCAAAAAAATTTTTTTTCAAAACTTTAAAATTCATTTATTTACATATTTTTGAGTCTAACCAGTCATTTTCTTTTCGAATCAAAGAGTCAAGCTAATCAATAATGTAGGGTCCCCAAATGTCCAGGATTCGGGGCATTTAATCTTATACTGGTATTGAAATAATAATGAGGAAATCACTTATATAATATAATCATTAAACAGAATGTTAGGATATTTTTCGAAAGACAAAAGTAAAAGACGTATTATAAATGCTTTATGGTAAATAGTTTTTTAAATTAAATATTATGGACAACCGGAATGTACCCAGAAATTCTTCTTAAGTTTGAACACTGCCACAAAAAAAGAGAATATGTACTCAAAAATAAGAGAAGGAAATTAACAATTTTTCATTTATTGGTATAAAATGAAGATAGAAATTGGGTCGTCGAATATATCATTATATTGTTGTCGATGCAGGTCTAGTTATGTTTTTTTTGGAGTAGGCAATGACTGACGGCATGTAACCGAATTCAAAACTCAATTTTAAATCTCTACCGATATGTTAACCCTGACATCTGAATTTATAAGCTTTGAATCAAGTATCTCCTTCTTGTCTTGATGTTAAAATTTTGATAATATAAATGAGCAAAAGTTGAGAGATCTTTACTAGCTAATGTAATGACCACAGACTGAATTTCCTTGCCATGATTTCTGTGCATTGGGCAGAGCCGAATGCCAAAATTCCCGTCCAAAAAGATACGAAGTGATTATGTAGAGGAAAGTTAACAAACCTATTTTCAACTGCTTTTGGTAATTAGATTTTTTTTCTGGATTAAACATTGTATGCAATCGGAATATAATCAGAGCTTTTTTTTTAAGTTTGTTCACCGTCACAAGAAGAGATATTTCTGAATATATACTCAAAGACAAGCCTTACAATGTTCCGTGCACTGTATTTATGAAAGTAATTAATCTTAAAAAGGCCTAATTTTTTTTATGAAACTTAGAATAGACGAAGAACAAGCACCTGCCGATATAAAAGCCTGGGCTGGAACTCTATAAAAATATAAGGAAAGAAAATCTCAAAATAGAGAGTGTTCGTCTTTGTTGTTCTTTTAGTACCTCATAATATTTTAAAACTATTTTTTGGGTTTTTTTTTGTCAGAGATTAGCCATTCTGGTTATATTTCTGATACGAAACATAAGAAATATTCTGCTTTTAGTATTTTATTTGTAGGTTTGCTGAAGACGGTGGTAGACTTTCCCTCGAAACGTCTAGAAAACAAACATTTTTCAGTGTCGTTCCTCAGGTACCTTCATAGTGGACCCAGAACTTAAGACTATCTATTCAATTTATAGGGTAATTACATTTTATTTTTTATTTTTTTCCAATTTTCTAAGGCGGAAAACCCAAAAAATAGTTTTAAACTATGAATCCGCCACTACAATTTCGTAATTATTTACCTCATAATATATTTACAAAGCATACTTACAATAGAGGAAGAACAAACATAATTAGATGTATTGAAATGGTCAAAGTCAGAGTAAATTGGTACCTTTACTCTGACACATCACTGTTTTATATGTTTACTTTTTTCTGATGATTCGCTATGGTGTAAGGAACAATGAAACAAAAAAGTTCAAAAACATTTATTTTCTGTAGATCATATGAAAGGTGCTATGAATTACGTTTTAATCGTTCTAATAGATTCATACACTTCATGACAGTCGGTAGAGAAAATATGTGAGACTACAGTGAGAATGTTCAAAAATATATATTTTCGATAAAATACTAGATTGCAATGCATTTTTGGGGACACGGTGAAACCCAGGACTCCGATAATGCGGGAGTCTAGGAGTATTTTGGAGCTTGACTTGACCTGCCATAATTTGAAGTTTAACTGTTACATCAGATAGACTCACACACAAAGACTTTTTTGCCGACCTTATTTCTCACAGTTTAAGTCAGCGCTCTTTTGCGGACTTGATAGATGGCAAACTACAGCTTTGCACACCGCAACACCACAAACTTTATAACATAGCATAAAGAAAGAGAAGTCTGTATAGGTATAGTGTATCTAAAGCAAATTGAGACAACATAAAAACTAAATATCCGTCAACAGGCGGCGATTTTTTTGTGATGCATGGGCGAGGTAATAGAAATTTAATTTTACTTTTGTAAACCGATTAACTGAATAAAAATTTATTTATTTGATGTACGTGGTGTAGTAAATTGTGCGTACTTAATTTACATTAGATACACTTTACTTAATCTTACAGAGACAACTGAAACTATTGAAGACGAAACAGAACGTGCTAAAATACATTTTTCTGTAATATGCAACTGAAACTTTACACTTCAGTTTTTGTTGCTTGTTTGGATTTATATTTTCACAAAATTGGATACATGCTTTTCAGTTCTATAATCAGTCAAGAATTCTTTGAACCTAAAACAGATATCAATGTTTCAACCACTTCGTTGTTAAAATAGAAATTCTCAGTTAATTGGTCGATTTTTAATTTTAATTTACAAAAAGACGTGTGGCGTCAACAGACTTAGCTTCTCGTTTAAATCTTTAAAAAAATTTGTGTTTGATCATACTTGGTACTTGTTCACACACTGACATACAGGTTTGTCCGCATGCTTTAACTGCAGGATATAAAGGCTAGTTTTATAGAATAGAGAGAGGCAAGTGTTAAAAAGTATATCCAACGCGACCTATATAAGGAAGTTATTCGAGAATAAGAATTCAGATAAACAGGAGAGTGTTAAGTGAAGCAGGTACTGCGTAAATCTTTTGGACTACACGGAAAAAAAATTTAGGAGAAAATGTTACAATTGTAGAATTTGCTTCTTAAGAAAAGGTGAAAATAGCGACAGTAACCATTTATTTAATCAATTATTACAAATTTCTAAATTTACCATGATTAACGTTGCAATTGCTGGGAAGTGAACAAATAATTTGTAGCAAATTGTGCAATTTAAGTTGTTTTAAAATATGAAAATAATATGAAACTTGTTTATTTATTGTAACATTTATTATAAATTATGGAATCAAATTCCAGTTTAATTTTAAAAAAACTTTATTAAAAATACATGAAAATAAGTTCGTAATTTGTGTAAATAAACCCTTAACATTGTAGAATTTTCTCTTATGTTTTATAGACATATTGTCTTTAAAGTATTGATACGTTTTAGAGAGAATTTTTACAGTAGTTCGGATTTTAACCCTGTAATATTTTAAGATTTTACTTTTACAGTTTGTAATTTCATTAAATTTATTTGCATGATATTTGTAGAGTAGAGAAAATTGTAATTGAAATGCACGATCATCTGCTTTTGGAAAACTGCAATCCATAGGGTTGAAATTTTCTGTGGAGCACAGGTTTCACAATTTCTGCAGGTGACATATTTTATAAAAATATTTTTTGTTTAACATTATCACGGGATTCTGCTGTTTGCATCTGTGCATGTGAATTAAACTGGATAAACTCTGTTTGTACAGACTTTTTTCTTGCTTTCGTGAGATAAATCATTTCCTTTTACTATTATATGAAAAACTACTGATAAAGAAAAAATATAAGAATAATCTATAAGTGTTAATGTAAAACCATTCTGCATTAACAAAATTCAGGTTAACAAGATAAACAAAATTACGTCTCCTATGATTAATATTTGAACAAACTGAAAAACCTTCTTAACTTCGAAACTATTCTCTTTAAAAATATCAAAGAAATTTTAAAAATACATATCATTTGCAGAATTCAGGACGTAAACCCTTTTCCACTAACACAATTTTATTAAGTGTATGTATGTACACTTAAAATCAAAACAACTTCCGTATTGTAAATTCTCGCTGTTGGTAAAATTTGCATAAAAATACTATTCTCTTTACCCCTCGATCAAAGCATTTCTTAGAACTCAGATACCACCAAAATTTAAAAATATATACGACTAAAACTGTTTGCAAACCATTTTGCTTAAAAATTAAAGCTACTTAAATTGAAGTTCAATTTTAAAAAAATGGACTTAAATTGCACGGTAGTTTATTTCATAACCAGAGAATTACTAATACCGCAGTATTAGTAGTAGTACTACTATCACCTTTAATAAAAACTGAAAGTAGTTACAGATAGGGTTCTGGACAACTAAAGCAATACAGAGCAAAATATTAATACTGTACAGGCCATCTCACGTAAGCGGGCTACTCGTTTTTACTGCGGTATCGTTTAGATACAATATAAATTTTAAAAAAACCTCACTTATTTAGATTTTTCCGGGATATCGGAATGACATAAAAAAACAATAGAGTGTCATATTAAAAAAATATGAGCAAAAACAAAATTTTGAAAATTATTTCATTCTGTATATTATAAGTGGATTTATATATGAAATATTTGTGTATATTTAGTTTTTAAATTTACGACACCGGAACAAAAGTTTATTGCTTATTCCTATCAAATTTTAGCACATATTGATACAACTCTTTCTCCTGATTTCAAGTATTTCATTAATGTATTTTATAAAATTTTCGAGAGATTCGCATTTGAATATTACCAGTCTACTATATAGAATGTTAGTCTAATAGCCCGAGTAATTAAGATATCTCTAACTACAGTGAAAAGAATCGTGTCAAATCTCATCACATCAAGAAAGAAGCGTTGAGATGCCGATTGTTCCACCAAATGTTTTGATGAAGGCGACAAGAAGTTGATAAGGCGAAATGTCTACAACATCTATGATGAGGAACGTGTAACTACATTAGAAACTCTGAAGCAACGGCTCACTAATGATTAAACCCAAGTAAGTTGTAGCATCACAAGCTTTTGGCGAGTTTTGTCTCAAATGACATCTTAAGTATAGGGTGTCCAGATTTCGATAGTTTTTATGGGTATCTTGGTTATTTGAAAAACATTCAGGGTTGTGGTTTTCACTGTGCTACTTTTTGGTGAAACGAAATATGTCGTAATTAAAATTTTCATAGCCCGCTTTGCTTCTAAGATATAGGTGGAAATGTTGCATTTTGGGACCCCACTCGTATCTTGGTTATTTTTTGCCTTATCAGAAAAGTTAAAAGTGGTTCTAAGGTAGTTTTTTTACGTAGACTCCAGTGGTTGATTTTGGCTGTGTTTAGTAATTTTTATGATATGACCCAAAGTTAGGTTTTTTTAAATAGGACACCCTATCTATTTCTAAATATTCTTTTTTTTTTATATATATATATATATATATATATATATATATATATATATATAACACTTTATGTTTATTTTCAATATTAAGTCCAATATTAGCACTTTTTATAATAATATAATTTTATATAAAAAAATCAAAAAATCTTAGTAGGCTAAGGTGGACATTTGCTGTATTTTTTCTCGATTTGCATTAAATTTTTTTAATAACATTAGACTTCTCAACTGTGGTAGACAATGCAATATTTGAAAATTATGAAAAATACGACATGCTCGTCACTTATATCCAGTGCGACGAAAACGCAGATGAAGCTTTGGAACTATATTTAAACAGGTAATATTATAGATATTTATTTTTCTCATTCTAGTTAAATATTTAAAACATGATATCCTTGTAGATATCCAGAAAGAAGGCAACCGGATAAAAGAATTTTGAAAATTGAAGCTTCTATCGGCGTTGTTAAATCCGGAATTCAAACAATTTTGAAAAAATCCAAGTTTAAACTATATAAATTTCTTTTGGTACAAAACTTACATCGTGGTCACGCAGAACGCCAACTAGAGTATTGCGATTGGTATTTGCCAATGCGAGACATAGTCATTAATTTTGAAAGAATTGTTATATGGTCCAATGAGGCGCGTTTTACCAGTGTTGATATTTTGAACAGGCACAATGAGAGGGTTTGGCCTCAGGAAAATAAGCATGTTCTATTTCCACCTGAAACGCAAGGCAGATTTAATGCTTCATGGCTTCATTCTTGGAACCAAATCGTGTATAAAATCTATGACGGCACCCCTACTTCGATTAAATACTTAGAGATTCTGGAAATAGTTGTCCCTGAAATAACCGAAGATATTCTTTGGCGCGAATATATTTGCAACAGTGAGAGACTATCTAGTCGCAAACTTCCCAGGCCACTGGATTGGAATCAATGGACCTGTAAAATGGCCACCTAGCTCACCCGATTTATGGGTTCTGGATTTCTTTTTGTGGGCATACCTTCAAAATGGAATTTATACTAGACATTATCAAACAATAGAAGAGTTGAAAAATGCTACTGAAAAGGCCTTCAGAGAGTTACAGCGGCGGCTATTTATTATTTTGAATGCCTTGAGGCGAATGAGCATTATGTGCGAAACTTGTGTAAGATATAGTGGCCAACAATTTGAACAATATTTATAAAAAAAATAGCTATTAATACTTTTAGATTCATTTTTTTATGTTTAATTATTTTTAGTTTTGTGATACGTTTTTAGCTTTTTAGTTAAATTAATAGGTACTGTAATAGTTGTAAGTAGTTGTAAATAATTTAAGTTGCTAATAAAAAATGAAAATTTAAATCCGTTTGGGTCTACTATGATTTTTTTTATGTTATAAGTGCTAATATTACACTTAATACTGGAAATAAACATAGCTAGTAAAAAACCAAAACAAAATACTTCAAAATATATAGGATGGCTCGTTTAAAAAAAACCTATGTTTGGGTTCTATCATAAAAATGACTACCTACAGTAGAAATCAAAATACTCGACTGGATTCTACTTAAAGGCATTCTATATAAAAAAGTTTAGGTTTGTAGCGCATTAGCAAAGGAAATGGGACATACAGCTCACACTCACACTATTATGTTTTTAATCCCATAGAGCAAATGTGGCACCAATTAAAAACAAAGATTAGGTCGGGAATATTTCTCCTACTTAAGTTGTAGTGTTGTAGAATTAGTAAAAAAAATATTTTTAGGTAATGATATTCTCCCAGGTAGTTGAAAAAATTCAGTCCATCACGTAATTACTGTAGATAATTCCTATGTTACTGTGAATCATATAATTATACCGATTATAATTAATTTATATGAGAATAACGCCGGCGAAACAAAACTAGATAGATAATAACATTATAAATGAAAATATATAGTATAAGTAAATAGTATCTAAAAATGTGTATCATTTAGGTTTCTTCTTTTGCTTAAATTATATAAACATATCATACCAGTATCATTACTTGTTTTCCTTAAAACCTCAAATCTGCATTAAATATTATATATCTAATATAATATTTAAAGTTCGATCCCCTATTACTTTACGTACAGGGTGTCCCATTTTGAGTATTTTTGCGGGGTATCTCCGTTATTTTTATAGATAGAATGTTGAGGTTTTCGCATCAGTGTGCTGTTTTTTCGTAAAATTAAAGATACCGTTAACAAAATTTTCATAGTCCTTTTAGTTTTTAAGATACAGGGCTAAATTGAAAATGTTGCATTTTCAGGCACACCTCGTATCTCAACTATCAGATAACTTAGGTAAAATGTGAGAACTGTTTTTTATATAACTTTTCTCGTAGAACTCAATTCCGCCTTCGGAATGACCCTGTATGGTCAGGTCAAAAAGTTATCGGACCCTACTTTATGTTGTTAAATGAAACACCTTGTATATTTATAGACTAAAAAAATTGTCTTTTTTTTAATTTTTCTAAAATATATAATAGTGTGCACTTTTCTCGGAAATAAATGACAATTTTCTGAAATGCATAATTTAATAGTAGGCTATGGCTATTGTTTATGACAACAAACAAAAATAAATGTCAAATATTTGTCTATATTTGTATCTCATCGGTTTTTGGATCCACTTTTGGTTTATAAAGCAGTTTATAAACGTTCTTTTGGTATTTTTATTTAATTGATATTAATCAATTTCTTCGAATAATGGCAGCGTATGAAAAATATGATATGCTGGTATGTTTTATACAGAGTAATGAAAATTCTGAAAAAGCCTCAGAATTATATTTCCAAAGGTAACTAAGCTATTGTGGCTATGAATATGAATCTGTATTATCATTATAACTTTTTGCTTGTTAGATATCCAGAAAGAAGGCAACCATTTTTTGAGATATTTGCTCGTTTAAAAGCAAATTTAGTTGAGCATGATCATTTGTTCACCAGCGTCCTAAAATATACAACAAAGAGAACAAGGAAAGAAAAGAGATAGATGTTATGGGGTATATAGAAGCAACACCTTCGTCCTCGTATAGAAAAATTGAGAAGGAAATTGGTTTGCCAAAAACTGAAAAAATATAAGTATCATCCATACAAATTTAATATAGAGCAACATTTCGATGCTAACGATTTGTTTGGCAGACTTGTTAATTGGTCAGATGAATGCTTTTTTTCAAGTGCGGGAATTTTTAATCATCACAATATCAGGAACTAGCATAGTAAAAATCAGCATTTAATGTTTAAAAGGGCACAACAAGGACGCTTTGGAGTTAGGGTGTCATATTTTATTTTGGGCAGACATATATTTTATAGGATTTTTAAAGGAGGTCTTATAGCACGAAGATACCTAGAAATCCTTGAGGAAGTATTTCCACAATTGCTCGAAAATAGTCCATTAGCCCAATATAATGCTGTTTATTTACCTACAGCAAGATGGTGCCCCAAGTCACAACTCTAGGCTCTTAAAAGAATTTCTTGATAATAACTTTCCTCAAAGATGAATACGTACTAACGGACCTGTTAGATGGCTTCTACGATCTTTAGATCTCTCAATTTTAGCCTCATAGCTGTATACAAAATGTAGTATATAAAACAGGATATGACGGTATAGCAGAACTTCGAGAGGCAATTCATTTAGCCTTTAGAATGAGAACAATGGTTCTTTTTAACGCTATTCAAAGAATTACAAAACTAAATAAATAAAAAATTAACCATTTTTACAAAATTAAGAAGAATCCCATAGGAATTAAACGGTCCTAAAAGTTTCCTGCCAGATCATGCTTGCAGCTTGTATAAAACAGGATATGACGGTATAGCAGAACTTCGAGAGGCAATTCATTTAGCCTTTAGAATGAGAACAATGGTTCTTTTTAACGCTATTCAAAGAATTACAAAACTAAATAAATAAAAAATTAACCATTTTTACAAAATTAAGAAGAATCCCATAGGAATTAAACGGTCCTAAAAGTTTCCTGCCAGATCATGCTTGCAGCTTTGTTTTTTTTTTAATAATGTAATTTTTTTGTGTTTGTTATATTGCTACTTTATGCTATAAAACTGTTGTTCCAAACTTACGGTTATTAAAAAACTAGGTATTTTTATATAAGAAGATACCTATATGCAAGGTATCCAATTCTTCGTTAGCAATATGTAACTTTCAATTGTTTATTAGTGTTATTTATAGCTTACTATTAAATTATGCATTTGATTTCAGAAAATTGTCATTTATTTGCGTGTTTGTGAGAAAAAGTGCATACTATTATATATATTTTCGAAAAGGTAAAAAAAGACAAATTTTATAATCTATAAATATACAGGGTGTTCCATTTAAAAAAAGTAGGGTCCGATAACTTTTTGACCTGAACCTGTATACTAATTCCGAACTGAGTTCTACGTGAAAACTTATACATTTTCGATAAGTTATCTGATAGTTTGGTACGAGGGGTGCCTGAAAATGCATCATTTTCACTTTAGCCCTGTATCTTAAAAATTAAAAGGGCTATGAAAATTTTGTTAACGGCATCTTTAGTTTTACGACAAAGTTGCACACTGTTGCGACCACATCAACTTTCTATCTGTAAAAATAACGGAGATACCCCGCAAAAGTACCCAAAATGGGACACTCTGTACAGCAGACTGACTAACATGATTCTTCTCTATATATAATATATAACGTACGTAAGAAGTTTCAGTTTTTGTTAATTAATTTATAATATAATTCATCGATAATCACTATATGTTTGACATCGTACCTAAGACATCTGTCATGGGGACATCTTGACTGACCAGAGTAATGTACACCACCAATATAATAGCCTTTGTCATTTCAGAGACTTTGTTGGCCCCGGCTTTCCGTATATATCTTGAAAACTGTAAAAGATAAATATATAATATAATATATTTTTGAAATCAGCAAGAAGAGCTCTATCGATCTATGCTAAAATTTCATGGGGTGTCCAATGTCCTTTCCTTTTAAACCGGAAGTGAAATTTAAAAATCTACTTCTAATATATGGGGTGAAAATATTTTAAAATGCTTTTATTAGGTTTTCAATTGTTTTCTTACTATCAGGATCCGATTGCCTGGAAAAAACTACGTAAATTCGGTTTTAGAAGTTGTTGTTGTTCTATCTAAACCATAACGGATTTAAGTCGAGAGGCTCGCTTACGTGAGACATCCTATACAAACCGCCATAAATTTAGTGTTTAACCTAACCTGTCCCCTAAAAACTCAGCCTCAGCCTGATAGGGGAGGCCACAACGTGGTTTTGTGGGAGGTAATTGATCTTAACGAGGGACCAAGTTAAAACGAATATGAAAAAGCAGATTAGAACATAAAATGATTAAAAAAGCTGAAGGAATTTTCTGTCATGTAAAAAATATAACTTTTTAACCCTAATTATTCCTATTTCCAAACTTGTTTTTCAGTCTCACTGTCAGAGGTTATCCAAAATCGTCACCAAAGCTTTGAAAATAATTGAATCAAATTATATTATTTTTCGGATGGTTAAAACCAAATTATGATATCAAAGGAACCCCGACACATTTCGAATAGATAGCGAAGTTATAAATATTCCTGCTTATCTCTGCGTGGATACATTCTAGCCGGTGTCCTAACATTTCCAAATCAAGCTTTATTTTTAATCGAGTTTTTGGAAATTAAAGTAATGATTAAAAAGATTGGGGTTGCCAACAGAACATAAAAAGGTAGTCAGGCAAAAACAAAGATAAGCACGGGGGTCGAAGAGCTTATTGTGAGCCTACTACCGACTATAAGTCTGTGGAAGCATTAATTGTTTTCGGATTGAAACATGAACTTTTCATGAAACAGACTTTACACCTACGCTATGCCAGCTTAATACGGTTGAAAGAAATAACCAATATTTACCCTAAAAAAGCTTTTTAAAATCAGAATATAAAATAGGAGATCGCGATCTCAATCCATTGCTCTTAATTGTTTAACAAAAAATATGGCAGAAAAATCTGGTCTAAAATTGCTACAGGTCATTTACTGTGTATCAAATAAAACGTATAAATTAATGTTATATAAATAAATCATAGGTTCTCAAAAATAAGTTTTTCTACGTAACGTACACCAGTAACAAAAATAGCAGCTTGCAGCATATTAATATATATTTGCTATCTGTTTTGCATTCGGTATAAAACTGTAATACTAATTTGATAACTCAGGTGACGACCGTTACGTTTCCAGGGCCGTTCCTAGAGTAGTTGCAGCATAGGTGCGAGAATTATTTTGCCATTTTGGCGACCCAGATTTAATTACGTATAGGGGTATATCCTCATAATTTTCTAACCTCAATATTGATGTAATTTTAAGAGATAGAAAAGATGTTAATATAAAAGTTGTACGATTTAGTACGTACCGTAAAGTGGAGTGGCATTGATCAATTTCATAATTAATTTTTTATTTATAAAAAAACAAACACACAGCCATAGTTTAAAAAATACAGAACGGTGTCAAATGGGTATCCAAATTCATACAGCATATTAATTTTAACAGTTGTATCAAAGTGAGTCTAAAAAATAAAAAACATGGTGATCAAAGTCGTACCCCAAGTAGGGCGACTTTGATAAACCATGTTGAAACGCGTTTAACTACGTGTCAATACCCAAACCGATCAATCTAGTCATATTTGCAAATCGGCTAAACAATTTTTGTGTTAGGCTAAATTATGTTATGCGTGCCGACATTGATCGGTCATGTTTAACTATGAAAATTGGTATGGCGCCCACACTAATAAAGATCTTAAATAAACGATATAGGCAAGTACAAAACGGGCTTTGATTGTTTATTTACCAGATAGGTACATACATCATTGGAACATTACAATAGAACATTACAACACAAACACGTCTATTTTATTCGGAAACTGGTGATGCATTTCATTATTAATTGTTGGAATGGGAAGTACGCTCAGAAGACACGATATGTTATAATCAGAATTCACTGATTTGAGCCCCGCAACAGTAAATTCAGTGTCAGAGTATTTTTGTTTAAGCACGCGCACATATTTATACCATACATTACAAGTACTTCTCTAAAACAAAGATGTCCGGAAGATCCAATGGAGGCTTTAAGTGGGTTGTAACTTCTTCCATCACACCTTTTTTGGGGGCGTTATCGTCCTCATTATCTGAGAAATGAACTAGATTATATTGAGCTTCGGAGCTGCTAGCAGTGTCAGCAGTTACACTTTTTTCTGGTTCAATTGTTAACTTAGTCTTCTTTTTACGTGGTGCCCGTTCCGAATCGTTACCCTAACGTTTTTCTTTTAAAAACTGCGTTAACACTTCATTTACCTCGTGTGCGGGATCCCGTAACTTCAAACCGATTTTTAAATTGCGTTTTATATCTTCCCCGTCCCTAGACTTGTGGTTTGTTTGAGCAGATACCGAATCCATTTTACCAGCGATTTTCGGAGTAGTAACGGGAACATTGATTGTTTGGTATGCCTGACTGTGTTGTGACAGATATGTGTGGAATGTTGCACAAAGCATACAAATACGAAATCATTTTCTTCACACAGACAACTAACAGTTTCACTAAAATGGGAAGCTAGATTACCACTTATAAGGACCTTTTTGCCTTCCAGTTTTCTAGCATGAGATAAAAAGCTACTTTTAAACCAGTCTTGAAAACTGCTGGAATACATCCACCCCTGTGACGAATGATTAAACCTAAGCAACATGCTTTAACGCAATAGGAGTAACCCTTTGGCTCATTTTCTCGCCACGTGTTGTAAAGGTATTCACTCTTATTAAACATTCTCAATTCTAACATATACGCGCCCAGTCGGCGCATTTTACAGCTGAATTCAAAATTGCCACTTCTTCAGCTTTAACTTTAACACTGCGCCCATGTAATTTATTATTAAACGTTCCAAATGGGATTTTCTACTGTTGACTTGACTTTTTAAAAAAATGTTACAAAATAAGAGGCAGTATGTTAAAGAGAGAATGAAAATTTTCTGCTAGATGGTGAACTCAGTGAGAAAGCATTGCTTCTTATGGCAGGGTTTTTGTCAAATTTCTCGGCTTTTTTTTTTAAAGATAAAGATGTGAAATCTAGTATATTTATCACCAACAAGAAGTCAAGTCACGTTTTATGAGCATATAATATGCAGGGTGTCCCATTAAAAAAATATATGTTGGGTTTGCTACACATTTTTGAGGCATAATAATTTTCTATATACTATGTCCTAACACCGGAACCTGTGGTGGAAGATAGATCAAAATACAAGAGTTCTAACCACACTACACCACAACTTATTACGTTCTGGACGCGCGTTTCGCTAACAAAGTTAGCATCATGAGCATATGATATAGACTAAAGTAACTTATTCTAACCGAGACTATTTATAGGTAAATGTGGTCACACTTGGTTGCACCCAACTGCACCGTTGTCAAGTAAACAATAAAGGGGACTATAGGGAATAGGCCCTTTGTCTTTATTTAGTGCTTTCTTACCACGTTTAACTATTTCTATACTCTCAAATGCATCCAATAATCTATTATTATATACAGTTTTAATCAACTTAAGATTATTTATTCCTATTTGGTGATTGTTTTCCAAAGAATGTTGGGCAACGCTTGACTTTTCTGTTCTTCCTATCTTAAATGTGCCATGTGTTCTTTAAAACGAATGTTTATGGAGCGTTTAGTTTGCTCAACATATTTTAGATCGCAGTCATTACAGCTAGTTTCATAGATGTCACTCCTCTGCTTCAACTCGACTTTGTCTTTAGGGTTTCCAAGGAGATTATTCAAACTGTTCTCCGTTTTAGGTAGTAGCCTACTACTTTAAAACCTACGTTTTTAAATACTTTCCAGACCTCTCATATATCTGGGATCATATGGGATTACTATGAACTTAACGGAAGCCTCAGGTGCTTGAAGAGTAGCGGCATCTTTTAACATTTTCTTATGCTTATGTCTATTTGTTAATTTATGTACAAAATTATCATTATATCATTACTTTTAGCTATATTTTTAATCCGATTCATTTAATTGTTAAAGCATTCTTTACTTAATGGAAAATTGACTAACCTGAGTGTTAAGAAATGAAATGCTGCCATTTTGTGTTGACGGCAATGAAATGAGTCAGATGTTATATACCTATCAGTATTAGTAAATTTCCTATAAATATCAAATTCTAATTTATCGTTATTTCTAATAACTAACGTGTCGAGAAAAGGTAATTGCCCATTGTTCTCCTTTTCGTACGTAAAATTAATGGAAGGATATTTATTGTTTAATGTTTCTAAGAAAATGTCCAAATTTTCTGTTTTAGTATCAAAAATAGCAAATATATCGTCTACTTATCTATACCACACCCTTGGGAAATACTTGAGTTCTTTTTTGAATTGGGTTTCTAATCTACCCATAAACAAATTTGCAAGGAACGGAGATAAGCAATTGCCCATCGTAGTTCCCTCAAGTTGTTTATAATATTTGTTTTTGAACTGAAAAAAATTTTGATTCATACATAATTTTGTGAGAAGCAAATATTCATCAATAATTTCTTTCTTCAAATTATTGATTTCAAGTAGTTCCTTTAGATACTCTAAAGCTAGTGGCATGGGTACACTAGGAAACAATGAGCTTACATCAAAAGATATTAAAATTTCACCTTCTTTTAAGTGAACATTCTTAATTTAATCTAAGAATTCTAACGAGTTAGTAACCTCAAAGTTATCGTACGAGATATTTAATTTGCTGAATTCTTCTACTAACCATTTTGAAATATTGTACGTTGGTGATCCAACAGCTGAAACAATAGGTCTCATGAACTTCCCAGGTTTGTGGATTTTGGGAAGGCAATACGGTTTAGATAACTGTGGGTTACTATGTGTTAGTTGGAATTTTAGTTTATCGGACACAAGGTTTTTACTTCTGTTATCATTTTTGATAACGGGTTTTTCTCAGTTAGATCGTAAGGACCAGTTTGAATCAAATTGTTTACGCTTTCAAAATAATCTGTTTTGTCTAGTATAACAACCTTATTTCCTTTATCAGCTTTTAAATAAAAACATTATTTTTTCTTCAGTCCCTGGATAACTTCAGTATTTATTACGAGAAACATATTTTGACTTGTTGTTAACAATGTTTTTTGAGATTTGATTTCTGCAAGCCTCTCTAATGAATCCCTTAGTTGACTCTGACACGTATTGAATAGAACTTTCGATATTCGCAATAATAGTTGGTAAACTATTTTTTGCTGGAGGATCGGCAAAATTCAAACCTATATTCAAAAGGGCTCTATTATCAAAGGACTGAGAAGAAAGGTTTTCTACAATGTTCTTGACTTCCGAAGAAATTTGTTATTGTGGTTTCAACTTTCTCAGTTTGTTCTTAAGTGAACACATTTTCTTCAAAAATTTGGCATCGATAACTATGAGCATTTTTCTTTAGAAATCTAATCATTGTTCAAATTCTAAATTACTATTACTAAGCTTATAAGTGAGTTTTTTTTAAATAATCGATATGCTTCAATTTCAAGCATACTTCGTTTGCTATACAGATTCTTAATTTCTAGGTTTAGCCACCTTTGTTTGGCAAAAGATTCAACCTTCACAGTAACGGGTGATTGTTTAGAGATCTTGACTGAAATGAATTTAGGGAAAACTGAAAAAGACTTGCATGATTTTAGAAACCAAATATCTACTGCTATTAACCTAATCTTAGTACAGTACTTACAATAAAGGTTTTGTTCCGTTGACCGTGAAGTCATGTTAAGTCCTAACACTGGAACCTGTGGTGGAAGATAAATCAAAAGTTCTAACCACACTACACCACAACTTGTTACGGTCTGGATGCGCCTTTCGCTAACCAAGTTAGCATCATCAGCAGATGATAGAAACAATTTATATCATCTGCTGATGATGCTAACTTGGTTAGTGAAACGCGCGGCCAGAACGTAACAAGTTGTTGTGTAGTGTGGTTAGAACTTTTGTATTTTGATCTATCTTCCACTATAGGTTCCAGTGTTAGGACTTAACATGGCTTCACGGTCAACGGAACAAAACCTTTATTGTAAGTACTGTACTAAGATTAGGTTAATAGCAGCAGATATTTGGTTTCTAAAATCATGCAAGTCTTTTTCAGTTTTCCCTAAATTCATTTCAGTCAAGATCCCTAAACAATCACCCGTTACTGGGAAGGTTGAATCTTTTGCAAAACAAAAGTGGCTAGATTTAGAAATTAAAAATCGGTATAGTAAACGAAGTATGCTTGAAATTGAAGCATACGGATTATTTAAAAAACTCACTTATAAGCTTAGTGATAGTAATTTAGAACTTGAACAATGGTTAGATTTCCAAAAAAAAATGTTCGTAGTTATCGATACCAAATTTTTGAAGAAAATGTGTTTACTTAAAAACAAAGTGAGAAAGTTGAAACCACAGAAACAAATTTCTTCGGAACTCGAGAACATTGTAGAAACCCTTTCTTCTCAGTCCTTTGATAATAGAGAAATTGCCCTTTTGAATAAAGGTTTGAATTTTGCAGAGCCTCCAGCAAAAAGTAGTTTACCAACTATTATAGTGAAACTAAGGGATTCATTAGAGAGGCTTGCAGAAATCAAATCTCAAAAAACGTTGTTAACAACGAGTCAAAATATGTTTCTCGTAAAAATACTGAAGTTATCCAGAAACTGAAGAAAAAAGAATGTTTGTATTTAAAAGCTGACAAAAGAAATAAGGTTGTTACACTAGACAAAACAGATTATTTTGAAAGAGTAGACAATTTGATTCAAACTGGTCTTTACGATCTAATTGAGAAAAACCCGTTATCAAAAATGATAACAGAAGTAAAAACCTTGTGTCCGATACGATACGATACGATAACACATAGTAACCCACAGTTATCTAAACCGTATTGCCTTCCCAAAATCCATAAACCTGGGTAGTTCATGAGACCTATTGTTTCAGCTGTTGGATCACCAACGTACAATATTTCAAAATGGTTAGTAGAAGAATTCAGCAAATTAAATATCTCGTACGATAACTTTGAGGTTACTAACTCGTTAGAATTCTCAGATAAAAATAAGAATGTTCACTTAAAAGAAGGTGAAATTTTAATATCTTTTGATGTAAGCTCATTATTTCCTAGTGTACCCATACCACTAGCTTTAGAGTATCTAAAGAAACTACTTATCAATAATTTGAAGAAAGATATTATTGATGAATATTTGCTTCTCACAAAATTATGTATGAATCAAATTTTTTTTCAATTCAACAATAAATATTATAAACAACTTGAGGGCACTGCGATGGGCAATTGTTTATCTCCGTTCCTTGCAAATTTGTTTATGGGTAGATTAGAAACCCAACTCAAAAAAGAACTCAAGAATTTCCCAAGGGTGTGGTATAGATACGTAGGCGGTATATTTGCTATTTTTGATACTAAAACAGAAAATTTGGACATTTTCTTAGAAACATTAAACAATAAATATCCTTCCATTAATTTCACGTACGAAAAGGAGAACAATGGGCAATTACCTTTTCTAACACGTTATTTATTAGAAATAACGATAAATTAGAATTTGATATTTATAGGAAATTTACTAATACTGATAGGTATATAACATCTGACTCATTTCATTGCCGTCAACACAAAATGGCAGCTTTTCATTCCTTAACTCACAGGTTAGTCAATTTTCCATTAAGTAAAGAATACTTTAACAATGAAATGAATCGGATTAAAAATATAGCTAAAAGTAATGGATGTAATGATAATTTTGTACATAAATTAGTAAATAGACATAAGCATAAGAAAATGTTAAAAGATGCCACTACTCTTCAAGCACCTGAGACTTCCAATAAGTTCATAGTAATCCCATATGATCCCAGATATATGAGAGGTCTAGAAAGTATTTAAAAACGTAGGTTTAAGAGTAGCCTACAAAATGGAGAACAGCTTGAAAAATCTCCTTGGAAACCCTAAGGACAAAGTCGAGTTGAAGGAGAGCAGTGGCATCTATGAAATTAGCTGTAATGACTGCGATCTAAAATATGTTGGGCAAACTAAACGCTCCATATCATTTAGTGGTTGGCATGAAAGGTTTCGCAGTTTCTCCATCCCTGAAAATGTTAAATTATTATACCAATGCAATAAGAGCAAAAAATTATACTTATTTGAGGAATGGGATATAACCAAAGCCAAGAAAAGTCTCTTTTTTAATTGCGTTAACAATGTTTTTAATTTTGAACCACATTTAGTTTTCAATAACATCGTCTAATACAAACAGCTGTTTGATTGTTATTTGTCAACTGATCCTTATGTCATAACTGACTCTCTTTTTCTTTTTAAGATTATCGACCTCAATTACCAAGACTATTCAGCCGTTGTTTCTTTTCATATTTGGACTAACTGCCAGCTCAACTTTCATTAGCCAATTTCTGCTCTTCTAATATGTAAGTCCAGGTCCTCTATAGTATTTTTCTGAACTGTTCTACCCTTCGTTCCTGTCAGTGTTGTCTATTTAACGTCTATTACGTTTGTAAGTCTGTAGCGTTTTGTTTTTACGTACATTTACTTTATTTTTATTTGGTGCAGTGGGTATAAATGCTTGTATACTTTTATTATTTTTGTCTGATGATGCCCGTTGGTCGAAACATGTCATGTTAGACATATTAGACTTATTCTGATCAAATATATTTGAGACCTTTGACTTTGATTTTAGTTTTTTGTTGATAACAGGCAAGGCTGAAAAAATTTAGCTTTTAATAGCTAAATATAATAGATTTAAAATTACAAAGTATAAGGGGATAGGGCTATAAAAATGGAGAAAATATGAGGAACACAAAGCTGGAGAAAAACTAGGAATGAAAATTTAAATATAAAAATATAAATTAAAGTAATTATTATACAGGGCAGCTCTGACATACTTCGGGTTATTCAAAGATTTCAAGCATTTTAAATTGTTTCCCATTTTATTCCGTATATGATTCATGTGATTCTGCCTGTTTCAATTCCCACCTCTAAAATAATCCCGAACATCTGCAGCAGCATAAGGGCACACATTAATCTGTAGAAACAGAAAATTAGGTTCTAAAAAAAGAACTTAGAAAGGCATGGTATAAAATTCTAAATCTAATTCAGTATATCTATGAGCAATTACCAACTTATTAAAATATACTGCTTTGAGCAATTCGATCTCTTTCAGGTCTGAATGCTCTTATACATTGACCATTAAAGTACATAGCAAACCTAGACTCATAAAAAAGAAGAATTCTTACCAAAAACTGAGTCAAAAACGTATATTGTATATATATATATATATATATATATATATATATATATATATATATATATATATATATATATATATATATATATATATATATATATATATTTATATATATATTATCATTTCTAATAAAAGGAAAGATTCATAAGTTCCGGCTAAACGAAATTTACCAATTTTTTTACTTTACTTTTTAAAATAAATGCTTATTTTCTTACTCAGTCTTTATTTTTTTATATATACAATAATTCTTTTAATAAAACTAAATTAACTGTTTGTTTATCTAAATAAAATTTAAAGTTTTTTAAAAATGTTGAATATAATATATAACTTTAGCTTGAACCAGACTCTGTTTTAATAAGTGTAGATAATAGTACAAAAGAGAGGGGAAAGTGGAAGGAAAATAGTTCCTAGGGACAAAAACTTCAATTTAGCTAATCATTTTAACGTTCGATTATTTGTATTGCTGATTTCTCTATAAATATGTATAGTGTATGATTTTATACTATATTAGTTGTCGTGATTATAGAATATACAAAGAACGCCAGTACTAGTTTATTTTATTTGAGGCGTCTACATATTTAACCTAGGTTCAGAGCTTGAAAGCTTAAAAGCTGACTTTTACATTAAAACTTAATAAATAAACAAATAAATAAAGCTAAAAAGGGTGAATTAAAAATTAATATAAAAAAATAAAGTTCACTTTTAAAAAGCATTAACAAGTAAAAAGTAATACTTTATAAAATCGGTAAATTTTTCTTGACCTGGAACTTCCCTCATTTTGATTTTTTTCCCATTTGTTAGGAATAGTGAAGTGTGATCCAATTTAGTTCAGTACATAGTCGCAGTATATATGTGTTACATATACCCTAAATAATACACCACTATAACATAACAACAAGAGGTTTGTTAACGAAAACCATTTAGAAACTCGATATCCAGGAAATATTTGCGAACCAACGGAGTAGGTCAAGACTGATAATATGGGTTTCATGCAGGATAGAGGATCTATATGTGTCCTGAGGATGCACAAATTAAATTCCAAAACGTCGACAATTTAAAAAAGACTTGTTTTTTACTGGATCTTAACCCCAAATAATACTCCACTCTAACAACATTTTTTAAACAATTTTCAGCCGTATTGGATTTTTAACAAAATATTACCAGGTCATCCCCATATGACCCTTAGTTTTTGGTCAAAATTTGTAGTCAATCGGGTAGGTAGTATTTAAGCTATGTCGCGAACTGACAGACGGACCGACGGAATTGATAAAACATGTTTTTTGGCATCTAGGGTCGCTAAAACGTGAAGATATGTAAAACCTGAAAGGGTGATCTATTCACGATTACAAAAATTTTATTTGGCCTCAACTTTGTTCCGCCATCTTGAATTAGTAACACAGTTTTACTAGTTGAGCCCTATACCATAATTAGTTATGGCACATAATTTGAAATCATTAAAAGTAGTTTTTTGTTTTGTTTCACCATCTTGAATTCGTACCAAAATATTACCAGTTGATTCCAACATAATATTTGATGTTTATGCAAAATTTGAAATAAATTTGACCTTTGAAGTACCTTTTTCATAATATTTTCTTAACATTTCACTAGGCCGCCAGTTTGTTATTGCCATACTCGATTTTTACCAAAATATTACCAGATCATCCCCATATGACTCTTAATTTTTTATCAAAATTTTAAGTCAGTCGGGTTAGTTTTTAAGCTATGCCGCGAACTGACAGACAAACCGACAGAATTGATGAAACCTATTTTTTGGCCTCTAGGAGCGCTAAAACGTTGAGATATGTAAAACCTGAGAAGGTGATTTTTTTCACGATTACAAACATTTTATTTGGCCGCCATTTTGTTTCGCCATCTTGAATTAGTACCACTATTTTACTAATTGACTCCTATTCCACAATTACTTACGGCACACAATTTGAAATTAAACCATTAAGCAATTTTTTCAGGCTGAATTTTTTAAATATTTTATTAAGCCGCCATTTTGTTCCGCCATCTTGGATTCGTACCAAAATGTTAGCAGTTGATTCCAATATAATACTTGATGCTTTTGCAAAATTTCAGATAAATTGGATGAGTTGTTTTGTAATAATAATTTTTTTAACATTTCATTAAACTGTCATTTTGTTTTGCCATATTGGATTTTTACCAAAATCTCACCAGGCCATACCCATATGACCCTTAATTTTTGACCAAAATTTGAAGTCAATCAAGTAAGTAGTTTTTTTAGCTACGCCGCGAACAGGCAGACAGAGAGACCGATGGAATTGAGAAAACATGTTTTTCGGCATCTAGGGACCCTGAAACGAAGATCTGAAAAAATCTCGGAGAGTGATTTTTTCACGATTACAATACTTCCCTTTTACGAGGGAAATAAAAGTACACTGTTAAAAAGAAATAGTGATTTTACATAAAAGAACGTTGTAATCAGGTTACAAACGTAATTTTACGTATTTTTACTTTTAAAACTTAAAAATACATTTCTAGAGGTAAAGTTACAGTGCAAAATTCCGTCATATTTACAGTAAAAATACAATTATTTTTACTTTTAAAACTGTAAAAATAAGCAAGTAATTGTAAAAATACATTTATAGAGGTAAAATTACAGTTGAAATTTCCGTCATATTTATAGTAAACATTCAATTATTGAAACCGTATTTTTTGCAGTACTATTTTAGTATTTTTAAATTTTGCACATAAAACAAAACCTTATTCCAGGGAAAAGTGCCATTTACAAATTCTGTTTCATTGAATAAAATTAAGTTAATTTTTAGTGAATAATAATTCTGACTCAAATTTATTATAAAAACTAATTAAAGACACTAAATATATTACTAAAAAGTTGTATGGAATTTATGTAAACATGCCTGCTTTCTTAGGTAAAATGATGGAAAAGAACATTACTTTATATATATTATGATGAGATTTGCAAAACTAAAAATAATAAATCTTACGTTAAAGTCACGTTAACTTAAAATGGTATTAAAAATCTCATTCTCCATTCATTTTTTAATGACACAAATAGAGATCGGTAACGGCGTTATAACATAAGCGTTTTAGTCATATGGCTGAAGTTATTGCTAAAATACGCTGCTTTATGTTTGGTTTCAGTTCTAATTTTCCATTTGTAACAAATTTAAATAACAAATATGTCAAATATACTGCTTGAAAATGAGGATGGCTTTTAAACAAACATAAAAGAGCATGCTGTTAGCAACAAAAGTAGGTAGGTATGGTTTATCCGAAAAAAAAAACACACAATTAGCTTTAAAAGATGTATTTTATGATATGAAACTAAACAAAAACAGGTTTTTTATGGAAATCTTATAGTATAGTGAATAATTCATTTGATGTTACAATAAACACGCAACAATTTTCTAAATTCTTACCTAATTTTTACACAAAATACTTCACTTGAACTCAAATACTACTATCACCCCCGATTATTTTTTAAGACATCTAGTTTTACACGATATGTTGTTGTTTACACTAAAACGGGCACTGAAACACTTTAAACCTAAAAATAGCCATGCACTGCCAAATTTAACGATTAATGAACAAGGATAATAAAAATGTGAGGTTGGATGTTAAAATTTCTTCTTTTATTTTTCTCTTGCTTATGACCAACGCCGTTACGTGCCACGTAGAGTAAAATTATGACAACTCATGAAACATACACCAACCTTTTAGTAAATTTTGGATGCATAATGAATTTTCACGGATGTTTGGTAAATTCGGGAAGTACTTTCGCAGATCTTTGGTAAATTCGCGAAGTACTTATACATTTACATTATTAAAATGTTTTTTTACATGTAATAGTATAAAAAACCATTTTAATAGTAAAACATTGATAACAATTAAGTAAAATTTTAACTAAGGTAGAATAACAGAACCCATTTATTATTTTTACAGTTAAAATTATGTAATTTTAACCCAATTTTTAACAGTGTACATAGATTGAGCTAAACCTTGCTGTAAAGAAATATAATCAACTCGATTAAATACATAAACTTATGCAGACACTCTCATCAAAATCTTTGAAACTTGAGAAATTTTAGAAAGATAATACTCTGCAAAATATAATATATATATATATATATATATATATATATATATATATCCCAACTCGCGGAGTGATTGTCAAAATCTGCAAAACTAATGACAGTTCATTTAGAAACAAATGAATAATAAGCAAAAACAAACAGGGTAGGAGATAACCAGTCTATCAGATTTTCCTTCTAAATTGTTTAGAGACGTTAACTAGTATTTTGTGATTTTGACTTATGGTCAACCAACACATACATGATCTTACACTGTGCGTCGACTGCAGAAAGTCAAATTTTCGAAGATTCAATAATGTATTATGTTTACTTTTAAGTGCCTTTTTTCAAGTCAATTTTATTTTTTTTATGAAGATTGGACTTTAATTTGATTGATAGGACTCCTTGAGAATTTTAATTAGTTGAGTAACCTCAACAGAATGTAATTTTTTATACCTAATATTGCTTAAAATCTGTCTTTTAAAATCACGAAATGTAATCGCTAGTTTAAACTATTTGTAAAATATTTAACCCCCATTGGAAAATGATATGAAAATTGGAATTACTGACCGAAATTCGGCATACATATTATGCAACACTTAAAAATTTCTTTATACTTTTTTTTATTATTTTAGTAAATATTCACAATTTCTATAAAGACAGATTTTGACAGATAACATAACTCACGTGACTATTTCTATATAAACTATTTTTCATCACTTTATAAAACATAAGTTATTATCTATGCTAAATTTTGGCAAAGTTATTTTGACAAAAAAAATTATCCCATAAGATGCGTACTCTTATATACTACTAAAGGTAACTCAATTACGTCCACAGTTAGCACCTATTCCGTTTTCCATTAGCCTTACTAAAATTTTACTTGGTTCAAATTATCTACTTAGTTACTACATTTTTGTGACGTGCAGGACACACTACCAACAATAGCAAGCAGGTTTGATGCGGTCCTTCCACGCTACGTCTGCGTAAAATAATAGCAACCTTCAACCTTGAATTAACATGAAATTATTACAAAGGTATACAGTAAAGCATTCATCTCAGAAGTGTCATTATATTTTTGTGACCTCGGTAAAATTTTTGTCTTGAAAGTCCAATGTCATCGGATCTTATTTATTATGTTACCAAATATAGTAACATCCCATTAGTTTTACGCCTGTTTTTTTATATAATACGTTAATCGCTGTATGTATGTGGTGAATATGCACTTACGCTTTTGCTTACTGGAACACTGTCACTGAACATATTAGCAAGTAAATAAAATGAAACGTGACTTGAACTTGTTTTTAGGCGAAATATCATATGCCCAGAAAAGTAGATTATACTAGGTTTAAGATATTTTTATTTCTAAATGAAACCTAATTAAAGCTTACTAGTTTTTACCGTAGGTTTATACCCTGGTACTGATTGAATATATATATATATATATATATATATATATATATATATATATATATATATATATATAGTTTATAGTAAAATTATAATTAGTAATTTAAAAAATTGAAATGTATTTATCCCAGAATAAAATGATAGATATGATCTATATAATTGGGTCAAGCTCAAAAAAATGCGTTCTCGCCGAAAGGCTATATGAAACATATTTTCTTATGGTCTTGCTTACTGTAGATTATGATGTTAAAAGTCTTAAGCTTATATCATGATATCAATTGTAGCAATTTTGTTCACAAATTTTAGGTTTATTTTGTTTTATTGTCTTAACTTTTTTTGGATTAATTTTAGATAATAAACTATTGTTTTCGTATTAAATATCGATCGAGTTGACAATTTTCTAAATTTCGTAAATTATGGAAATTTTAAAATATTTGAAAACTATTTAGGATAGGTATAGAATGTGTTTAATAAACGTCATATATTGTCTATTCATATTTCAAAAGTTCTACATGTTTTTACATATTTTTAATATTTATAATCATTTAATTTTTAAAAAAGTTATACCAATTTTTAAATAACTTAAATCTTAATTAACAAAAATGAAGTTCTGAGGTATTAAGCATCGAATATTTTTCGAAATTGAAAATAAAAAATAATAATATCAAAATGTCAGGCTCTCACAAATCTTGTGTATCCTGGAATGAAATAACAAATGTGTGTGATAAATTTGAAGAAAATTACTGCAGAAGATGTTCTGATTTATCTTTAAAAGATTTTAATTATGCTGTGATAAATTTAAGAAAACTTAAATTCTTTTGTAAAGCTTGTGATATCCCAAACAACTACTCAAGATTTATTCCTTACTCAAGATGAGAAAGCAGGTACCTAAATTATTGAACAACTAAATTAAATGATTTCTAAACTGAATAATACTCTAAAAAGTGTTAAAGAAGATATGACCAACCTTAAAGAAACAAACATAGATCTTGTTCGATTCCTTTGTTCTGTTTATTAGTTATATCAAAATTGCTGCTAATCAAAAGGTTAAAACAGTCAAAAATAATGATGCTCCACAAAGTATTAACAATCGAAATTTGAATAAAGATTTGTATTCAAACGTTATAAGAAAAGTGTAGTACCTACTAGTTTGAAAATTTTAAATGTCAATACGTTAAATGACAATGTGATTCAGAGTGACATATTATCAAATAACCTTTATGGAAAAACCTGTTTCACATAAAGAGGTAACAAATAATAATAAAAGAAAAAAAGTTACAGCAAAAACAGTAAGTTCTCCTGATTAAAGACAGTGCAATTCAAATCAACCAAAAAAATAGAAATTCAGATGAAGTTCAAAGGAAACAAATCTAATAACTTCGTCAAACACGTTTTGACTATTTACTTCTGGATACAGTAAAACTACTACTTCAGATATTGTTAAATATCTTGGAGAACAAATCAATTTAAATAAGGTATGTGGAAAAATTCAAACAAGAAACATTAACAGAAATTCATTCAAAGTTCCATTTAATTACAAGAATAAGTTGCTCAATGAAGACTTTTAGCCCCTTGGTATGTATGTGAACCAATACTATCTTCCAATAAAATTTCGACAAGATGCAGAAAACTAGAAACTTCCAAAACAACTAAATGATAAAGGTAATTTATTATTGGTACACGTTAATGTTAGATCAATTAAAACATCTTTTTTTTAATTTAAAAAAATTATTCTTGATTTAAATCCACACATTTTAGCTCTTACTGCAACATAGTTATCTAGAAATGATTCATCAATTATCTGTGAAACTTCTGATTATAATTTTTTACGCTTAGATCGCAATAGCAAGGGAGGTGGCATTGGTATATAAATATATCAAAAAATATTTAAAAGTTACACTACAATTGATGATTGTATTTCTGGCTAAGTATTTCTTTTAATAAAAAAAACTAGCATAGATCGGAAACTTTCACGGCTTGCGTCAATTAAGAAATTATGGTTCTTGGGATTAGACCGTGTCAAATTGGAATAACTATCCGACGTTTTGCCTTTGATTGCACGATGCATCTTCAGGGATCTTTACTCCAGGAGATCTGAACACTGAAATAGTTTTAGAAATAATTTTAGCACGACAACATTACTTATTAAGTTAAAAGGTTATAGTTTAGAAAATTGGGTTACTGGATTACTGGATTTACTACTAATGTAATATTACTTCATTTAGCTAAAGCTTTAA
Organism: Kuschelorhynchus macadamiae; assembly: GCA_030620095.1. Taxonomy (NCBI): domain Eukaryota; kingdom Metazoa; phylum Arthropoda; class Insecta; order Coleoptera; family Curculionidae; genus Kuschelorhynchus; species Kuschelorhynchus macadamiae. The sequence goes on from JAUTXW010000327.1 coordinate 39,225, forward strand.
ATCATGAGATGCTTTTAGTCAAACTTAAATACATAGGTTTCAGTGACAAAACATGTCAATGGTTGATTAATTACCTTTCTAACCGTTTCTAACAAATACATATTTGAACCTTCTAATATGCGACCGATACATAAAGGAGTGCCTTAAGGGTCTGTACTTGGCCCATTGCTTTTTATTATTTAGGCGTTTGATTTTTATTTAGCAATTAAACATGGTAATCTTTTAACATTTGCAGATGAAACTCAAATTTATCATAAAATTAATTTTGAAAATATAATATATTTTGTTAATTTAATAAATTTTAATATATGTAAAAATATTATAAACCATTCTAAATTATTATTAATTGGTCCAAAAAATACTTACTAAAATAAAAACCCGTTCTAATTTTAAAATCACTCATGGGACTTATATTATTCGTTTAGTTACTTTAAAAAGAAATCTTGGTGTTATTTTTTTCAAAATTTAAATTTTAAATATAAAAAAATTTTAAACTAAGAGTTTTATACAGTTTTAATTTTTTTTTTAATACTAACACTAAATTAAAACTTGTAGCTTCTTTAATTCTAAGGGGCCCTGATTATTGGGATTCCATTTATCATAAAACTATCAGTTTTAATGATAAATATGAATTACAAATTTTACATAATAATTGTGTCAGTATACAACTGGTCTTATAAAATATGATCATATATCTCCAATTTTTAATTGATGTAAATTAACTAAATTAGAATTTAGACGTAAAATCCACTTATTTTGGTTTATTCATAAAATAATTTTAAACACATTACCTAACTATTTCTAAGAAAAAATCGATTTCGAAATAATATTCACAATTTAAAATAGAATTTTAGAATAGAAATCAAAATAACTTGGAAATTCCTGTTCATCAAACATAAAACTATAAATCTTCTTTTAAATAATATGTTCTGTAAATTATAATAATATTATTTATGAAATAAAAAATCTCAAATGTAAATCATTTAAAAAACATATCAGAACTATTAATTGTGAGTTAGGATTGGAAGACTGATTACTCCATAATCTAAATCCTACCTTTTGTGGCAACTAGTGGGTTATATTTTATGTAGTTTTAAATAATATTAATAAATATAAGTATAAATAACTTTTTTAAAGTTTGATATTTAAATTTGGACACGCTGTATGTGATATCTTATTATATTATGAAAACAATCTTTTATTCCATGCTTATTCTCTGCAGAAGAAAAATGTTGTTTTAGTTGCAGAAATAAGAGTTATTATGCTAATCATAGATGTGCATCACATTTGACATTTTGATGTAGAATTTAAAAATCAAATCAAATCAATCAATACGGGGTGTCCCATTAAAAGAATAAAACTTAGTTGTCCTACTTTTTTTATACATCCTGTATAATTTAATGTATTTTTAAAAATCTGCACGACTTACATATGCACGCCATAGTGGATACAATTTGTTTCCAAATTTTACCTATTCGGCGTAAATTTACTTTTTGAATCATTGACTCACAGTAGAGAAAAAACAAGCATTGGATAATTAACTGAACTTGCCCATTGGATTATTTTATAGTCATACCTAAGATAAGATAGCAACTGGATAGTGCGCAAATTAACTGTTTTTCAGCCTTTTTCATGTATCTTTTTTATCATTTACCTACCTATCTCTCTTTGTTACCCTCTTGATTAAATTTAAGCAATTTGGCATGAACCAGAAGTTTAGTTGCGATGGCACCATTTTTCATTACCGAACTTTTTGCGGTCCTAAAAGTAATTTGGAGAGGGTCGAGATCTGTTTCTGGTATAGTCCTTTTTTATTGATGTCTTTCTTCGTAGTAAATTGCCAATCAATCAATACATTATTCATTATAGTTTAATGTTCAATTTTTTTTTATTTGGTTTGTCTTAACTAATTATATTCAGTTATTTAAAACCAAACCTTATTTAAATTTAGTATATATTATTAGCCAGTAAACCAATATATTATATAAATTTAAGAAATATTTTCTCGACCTCGACCGAACTCAAGGTAAAGTATTAACCAAAATTCATAGTTCAACATTTTTTAGGAAAAAGCGATTTATACAAACGAAACTATGTTTTTATTTGAAAATGGTTAGTTAAAAAAAACGTGATAAATGTCAAATTTCTTTTATCTCTTTTTGTCTACAAAACATATAAAGGGCAACCCAAAATATAAATGGGTTCTTTGAAAATACAAATATTTTTAATTTCTATAATTCTTTTTAAAAGACGGTAAAACAGTACAAATTTATTATTTTTTTGTATATAAAAGACATTATTCCTATATACTCTAAGGAGGTAAAACAGCTCTCTAAAAACAAAATAAATTAAAAATTTTAAGTTTCATTTTTAAGCGATAGAAGGCAAATATGTATTATGTTTTGTAAATATTTTTTTTTTCAACTAGGTACATAGCGTTATCTTAGGGTGTTAAAAAGGCTTTTTAAAAGAGAAAATATATTTTTTTTTTATATCGGGAAATATTAATATATTTAGAAAAAAGCAAACCTCACCAAATTTATAATTTCTTTTTCATATAAACCTCAACTTAAGAAAATGATTGATGATTATTATTACTATTTTGCCAAAACACGTTTTTTATTTTTACTATTACATATTTTTTATTTTAAGGGGAGAAACCTATTTGTATTTAATATTACCAATTGCTGAAGTCTATTTTAGTAAAAACGTTGCCAGAATTTTGAAAACCTGTCTATGTTTTATTTGAAACCGAACTTAATAATTTGTAATCCAGCCCATGACTATGTTTCAAAAGAACTGTGTTTCTGTTTTACTGTGTTTCTATTTTTTAATTTTTTGCTCATTCATGTCCCTATCTGTTTGTCAGACAAAATAGTAAATATAAGCAACTATTAATTTATGGATGGAATATTATGGAAATGGAGCAGAGTAGGTGCCTACATAGAAACCTATGAATAGAAAATTCTACATAGGAAATAGCTATTTCCCTAACTAGTGCGGAAAGTGATACTTATCCGCACGAGACTGCAGTTTAGCGGAGTTAGGTAAGCAGTCGAGTCCGGAAAACTCACTTTCCGCACGAGTTAAGTACATATTTTTTCCTATGAGAGTGTATAAATTACCTACCTATGTATTAGCAAATGCAGTTTAGTGAAAGTTAAATTTTTATTTATTAGAATTGATTACTTCAGATTAGATTTGATCACAAATTCCTAAGCTGCATTTACCTTTAGCGGCTCAAAAATAGTTACAAAACGCACATACATGTTACATTTATTCACGAATAAAAATAACAATATATTTTTAAATTATTATTTTATTAGGCATTTATTTATTGTTGGTTATAACGTTTACATTGAATGTACAGTTTATCGGATTGTTTACATTTAGAGATGTCAATTCTAAACACTGTTTATTATAGGTTGTACTACTTGTTAATGGAAATGAAACAGCTTCAGCTTTTTGATCTCTATTGAGTCTTCCAAATAGCCTTCTGCCACGGTAGTTGATTTCCGTCCGCCATGCCTCTTGATATTAGTTATATTTTCTCTTGAATCAGCTGACATTGTGGCGGAAGATCGGCTGTGACTGTGACCCGTGTAGATTTCTGGATCTGGCAGTCCCAGGTATCCGGCAATATTGGATGGCATCTTATCAAATGTATTAATCCCCACACATTATATTGTCCATTTTCCTTGTTTGTAGTTGACAAGAAAACAACGATGAGGTGTGTTCGAAGGACGTACAGCTACATATTTTTTATAAAGCTGAAGGTGGACTGCATCTCCACCAATTACAAATATTCTGGAAATATGAGATTTGTATCAGAAATTTTGATGATTAGTAGAGTCTCTTTGTCTTCAATGTTATCAATGGTTCATTTAGTAAGATCTTCACGACGACATGCACCATGCCAGTCGCAACTTTAATCAATAAATAAACATCATCAGGTGCCTTGGAAAAAATGTTTGCAATTTCTGCTTTTGTGTTTTTTTTTTTGGACTGTGTCCTACGTTTTTCCGTTTCAAAAATACTGTTAATTTTGAATTTTTACCTATATGCCCATCTTTGTTTGTTTTGATGATCAATTTGAGCATTGAAAAAATCGACCATAGCGTAGAAGATTTGCAAGTTTCAGATTTTTGGCCAAAATGGGTTAGAAATACTTCTTCTTCAAGAGATTTTATCTGTTTGTACTCACACCATTGTTTAAAAACTTTAATTTCTTTTCCAAACCTATAACGCGATTTTTCGGGCAATACGTGTAAGCTGACTGCTGCAGCTTCTTCCAAAATACTTTCAGGAATTACATCTTCGTCTATGTCTTGCATGTTGAGTGGCGAAACCGTCTTTTAAAAGCACAAAATTAAAAATGACTACACAAACTAAAACATGCACAGACGCATACTTTGTTGTTATTTTTTTTTGGTGTCATCGCAACCGAGACTTTTCTATTAACAGTATTGTCGAAACAATTGTAACTAAGGTTACTTAGCATTAAGCTAACTGGAATGATATGAGATTATAATATGATGTAAGTCAAAATTATAATATAAATAATGGGATAAATTTTAGAATTTTCTAGGATATTGAAGAATTACAAATTTAGATGAGAAATTGATTTTGTCTGTTAAGCGGGCTTTTTATTAATTTAAAAAATAATAATATCAAATACTTTTGATACAGCTCAAAAAATAATTTGTCTTTTTCAAGCACTAGTGTACAAAGTACATTACTTTTCGCAGTAGTGCGGCAAAAACTAATTTTCCGCACTAAAATGCATGCGGAAAGAGCTTACTTCCCACATGCTCATAGGAAAAAATCTTTAAAATACTGACAAAAAATTAGTAATAATTATGTTTAGTTATCAGGTCTCAGATAACAGTAAAAATTTTATTAGAGCTTTTTGTAAAATTGACATCCATAAATCGATTTTACTAAAAATAGGGATTTGAATTAAAATTTTTATGAACAATTATCAAAATTGGTGACAGCAATTTATTTTATTTTTAGGTGAACTAGCAGAATCGGTACATTTTCACGACTATACTAATTTGTCAGATTTCAGGCAAGAGTAGAAATAGGGAACTAATATTCTCGGTTTATAAGAAAGTGAACTTCCGCAATAGAATAGGTTAACTACTAATATGGTGGTCTATTTAAAATAAAAACGTTACAGTATTTATGGCAAACTCGACAAATCTGGCAAAATCGCTTTAATAATCTTTTTTTTAAACCAGGATGATATTAAGCTTTTGTAGCAAATTTTGTGTAGAAATTTTTTTTTAGTTTTTAATAAATCCAATGATTCCTTACTTTGGCCGAAAATTGTATTCTTTGTTAATAGTAGAAGTAAAAAAAATTATCAAATTTCCTTTACCCGGAATTTCTCTCGTTCTGAATGTTTTCTTTTATTAGGAATAGTAAAGTATGCTTCTGTTTTGGGCGTAATTTAAAATAAATCGAATACTAAAGTAGCCTTTTACGCTATTTTTTTTTTAATTTCATTAGACCGCCATTTTGTCCCGTCATATTTTGAATACGTATTACAATTTTACCAGTTTATCTCTACAAATTCTTTTAGTTTTAATAAATCCAAAGTTTCCTTACTTTGGCCGAAAATTCTACGTTATCTTTGTTAATAGTAGAAGTAAAAAAATCATCAAATTTCCTTCACCCGGAACTGAATGTTTCTTTTGTTAAGAATAGTAAAGTATGACCCAATTTTGTTCCGCACATATTTTTTTTTTAGTAACATATATATATATATATATATATATATATATATATATATATATATATATATATATATATATATATATATATATATATATATATATATATATATATTTATATATATTATATACTGTTTTCAGACATTTTTATTGCGCATCAGTTTGTTCAACCGTATTGGATTTCTACCAATATTTTACCTGTTGCTATCTATGCCTCTGTTTTGGGCATAATTTAAAACAAATCGAATACTTAAATAGTCTTTTACTCTATTTTTTTTTTAATTTCATTATACCGCCGTTTTGTTCCGTCATATTTTGAACCCTTATTACAATTTTACAAGTTTATCTCTATATCACACTTAATCCTTGCACAAAATTTTAAATCAATCTAATATGTAGTTTTTCAAGCTGATTTTTTTAATATCTTATTAGGCCACCTATCTTGGATTTGTACCAGAGTTTTACCAGTTCATTCCTAAATAACACTTGATGTTTGTGCAAGACCTGAGGTAAACTGAATAAGTCTGTATTTTTAAATAGTTCATTAAGTCGATATTTTGTTTCGCTATATTGGATTTTTACCAAAGTGTTACCAGGTTATCCCCATATGACCCTTAATTATAGTCAATCAGGTAAAAAGTTTTTTAGCTATGCCGCCAACAGACAGACCAACGGAATTGAAAAAAACTTGTTTTTGGCATCTAAGGACCTTAAAACGTGAAGATCTGTAAAATCCTGGCTGGGTGATTTTTTCATGATTAAAATACTTCCTTTTTACGGAAGAAGAAAAAAAGTTATATAAAATTTGATTGCACTAAACATTAAAATGGTCTTCAATTTAAAATACCCATATCGTACCCATATTCGAGCGTTGGCGATGGTTAGTGAGTGTCGGGCAATCTATCTTATATCAAGATACATTTGAATTATTTTGCACCACACTAGACTACTAGACTGGGCAATGTATTCTACCAAAGACGGATAATACTTCATATAGACGATAAATCCAATGTTAAATAAAACATCCCAAAATGGATCCCAACTTTTGCATTGTATTCCCTATAGTAGGGATCCATCGAGAGATTTTCGCGTAGCTCAGTTTCACGGCTAGTGTTGCCAGTATGTAGGAGTCTCGTACCTCCGAATTTGATTATACCACTACACATATTTCGATTAAACGTCCACATGAACGATTTTAAAGTGGTGAATTTATTTTGTACCTGATGGTCCGTTAGTCCAAAGTATAATCGGTCTTTGGTTCTATCCAGTACCTAGTGGTTTCCCGTTGCCTTCTACCTACTTGTGTGTGTGTGTGTGTGTGTCGTGTATTGTAAATGTTGAGTAAGAAGCCTGTTAGTGTTCACAGTCGACTCCAAGTTTACAAACAGAGAGGTTATTTTGTTATCCTAGCGTCATAGCACTGTTGATAAATTAGAATTATATATAACCGACTGTAGTGGTAAATATGAGTACCACGGTTTGCAAGCCAACATTAAATCAGAAAGCGATTTGGCTATGTATTCCTTGTGAACTGTGCATGCAGCACAATAAATCTAGTGGCAAAATATGCGTCAGTATTTATGTCTTCTAATTTTTAATGAGTCGTTGGAATATTTAAATAACATTCTTAATCATTTCGCAAAGAAACCTTTCTGTAGGTAATTAAAAAATGAATGAGTCAAAATTTGTAAGTATAGTTATTGTTAAATCCATGTTATTTATGAGGACATCTGAATCTAGGGTCATACAAAAGAGAACTTATTTACGAAAATTATTTTCTATGGAAGTATACGGAAGCGATAGTTAATTCTTTTTGCAAGAAACTAACGAAAAAAAAAACATTTCTGAAAAGAAAACTTTTCCTTGACCACCTCAAGTCACTAAATTTTACAAGCTTCTACACACAGTATACGCATTTAACCTATTTTATATATATATATATATATATATATATATATATATATATATATATATATATATATATATATATATATATATATATATATATATATATATATATATATACTCAGGTATTTTTGGGGAAAGTAATAAAAAAGTTTATATTTAAGGAAGAAGAATAAAAATTTTATATTTAAAAGAAAAATAGGTACTTTTTAACCGACTTATTGACCGATTTGGACGAAAATTTCAGAAATCGTTCAGAGTAATGCCGAAGTAGTCATTCGCAAGCATATTGAAAATGGCGGAATGACGCCATTTCGAATCTTTTTCTATCCAAGAATTTTTGCGATAAATTTGACATGTTTAATATATTACCTTGAAATTTGGTTTATGAAATGTAATTAACCAAAGAAGTAATTTGCCACACTCTAAGGTAACGGATGATACAGGTTACGTAAGAAAATCCAGTACCTTAATTGGAAAACTATAGGAGTTACGTTACGTTAAGTTAAATATAAAAGTTTATTGTTGTAAAATAAAGTTTTATTATATAATATTTTTGTTTATACAGAGTGAGTCGGTTTCTTTTGCCACTATCAACTTCGTTATTTTAAATGGGATACCCTATATATTTTTACATTTGGTAATTATACATGAATTCTAATTGAATTTCATGTAACATGTCGTATACCCAAATTCATTTGGTTCGTGATATTGGCATTTGAAATTTGACAAGATTTTACATAATTTGACATTTTGAGCAATTTAACCAGCTATAAAATCTAAACAGTTTGATTTATAACAAAACGGTTTTTACTTTCCTTTTCATAGTTTTTAAATATCTATACACTGCATCAACTTCCAGTTAAAACTGTTTTCCTGTTTAACCGAAATTTGATGAAATTTATAGATAGTTTAAAACTAATATAGAAAAGTGCAAACCGTTTAGATTTTATGACTGGTTAAAATTCTCAAAATGTCAAATTTTAAATGTGAATATCACGAATAGAAATTAGTTTGGGTATAAAAACTAAGCCTACCAGATGGGAGCATTTAATTAATTAAGGTGCCGACAAATTATTGTTAATTTTAAAGGACCATTACTAATCATTTAATTGCTGAGTAGAGACCAAAAATGTACTATTTTTCATAATTAAATCTCTTCTGTTTTACTAAAGGGTGGGCCATCTGTTGGTTTCTTGCAGTGCGCGTCATTTCAACGTTGGCTTGATTGTCGCGCTTGTCATAGTCATAGATATTTAGTGTCAAACCTCCACTGTAAATGACTAAAAAAAAATGGATCTTACTTAATGGATTACGCTTGAATAACGCTGGGAAATATTGAAAAACAATTTCCAAAGTAAGAGCTGTGTAGCAGAAACTGTGCGGAAATTGAGAAGAATTTTTGGTCGAAATGATGTCCCCTCAGCGTCTGGTATAAGGAAATTCATATAAAAGGTTCGTGAAAATGATGTGTTTGTGGACAATAAAAGCTATCCAAGCTATCCGCATGCTCGTTCAGTACGGAATGACGAAAGAATTGCGGCAGTAGCCGAAAGTGTGCTCGAAAACCCCAGAACCTCAACTCTCACAGAACTCAACAACGAAACATCAGTCGCACGTCTTTAAGGAGAATAATGCATAAAGCTCTTGGATTATTTGCTTACAAGCTGCAACTCACTCAAGAACTGAAGCAAAATGACCATCCGCTTCGTTAGCAGTTGGCTATAAATGAGTTAGAAAATGACGTTAATTTTTTCCGCAAATCATCTTTTCAGGCGAGGCTCACTTTCATCTTGGAGGTTACGTTATTAAACAGAACTGTAGAATTTGGGGTTCCGAAAATCGACATGTAATCATAGAGAAACCAATGCATCCCAAAAGAGTGACTGTTTGGTATGGATTTTGGAGTGGTGGCATCATCGGTCCATACTTCTTCCAGAATGAGGGTGGTAACAGCATCACAGTGAACGGAGTGGGCTTGAGAGATATGATAACAGATTTTTTTATAGCCACAACTGGACGATTTCGACTTGGGCGAGCTTTAGTTCCAGCAGGATGGTGCAACGTGCCACGCCAGCCGTGAAACAATCGAGCTTTTACAAAGCAAGTTTGTAAAAATATTATAAAACAAAACTCCATTTTACAACAATAAACTTTTATTCATAACTTTTTTCCTTATCTCCTGTAGTTTTCCAGATAAGGTACTGAGTTATCCTAAGTGGGCCACGCTTTACATACCCCCCTAGAAGGGAATCTATTTTTTCATCTAGTTATTTCGCTAAATAATAATATCTTAATTAATGTTAGGGGGTATTATAAAAATGTTGTTTCAATGTTTCATATGGTTTTCGAGGTTTTTAATGGCACGGACTTCAATTTTGCTCATCATTTTAAATTATGACAATGTGTATTACTAATTTTCTATAAATGTGTATAGATGGGGCCTTTTATATAATATTAATATAGGTGTAGTAGCTATACTTGTTTATTTTATTAGGGACGTTCAAAATTGTAACCTAAGTTTAGGCTTTGAATGTTAAATCTTTGTATATATAGAACTAAAAAGGGTGAAATAAAAATATTGATAAAAAATCGAACCGAGTTTAAAAAAAGCACTAGAAAGTAAAAAATAATATTTTATTCCTCCTTGAAGATTTGACTTTATGAAGTCGGTGTCAAACTAAAAAAAAAACAATAATAGGTAGACACTTAATACATAAATGTCTTTTTGTGATTAAGTAATTAGGAATCAGTTTAAGGCCGAATTTAATAAATTAATAATAAAGTCAAATTTTTAAGGGAATAAAATATTTTTTATTTTAAGTCAGTTCTATTTTTTTATAAAAATGTTTATTATATTAAAATCAAAATTATTATCTTTGGGGGGGTAACCAGGTTTACAATTTGACATTCCAAATGTTTCTAGAACTTGAGCCAGATAATTACACCGCTCCAGTTCAATAAAACATACACACCTAAATAGTTAGACACCAGCTCTAAGTCTTTTACATCAATGTTTTTGTTCTGTCCACATAATCAACAGGTCATTGAAGTAAATTAACAACACATACAACCTTCAGAATACTTAAAATTTAAACCAAAAACCATTTTGATTCCCTGTAGATCCTAAATCTGTCATACTAGAATCAAACTTACTATTCCAGCAAAAATTCTAAATATTGCTAACTTCGCAACAGGCGAATAAATATCTTAAAGACTATTTTAGTTTTGTTAAAATCCTTGAGCAATCAGTCGAGCTTTGTGCTGACCATCAATTTTAATCTTATGTACCCAGTTACTTTCAATAATTTTTTTATTACTTCAGTGGCACTTCACTCCACGTATTATTCTTTATAAACACACTAAGCTCTTTTTCCATAGCTTCTTTCTACCTTCCTGCACTGCCATTTTTTATCGTCTCTTCATAAGACTTTAGTTCTTCCACAGTCCTGAAAAACATGAGTCATCCAGGTGATAATCTTCTAATCATGTAGGCTATAATATTGCCCTACCTATTATGTTAGTTTTTACAATTTCTTTTCTATATATGTTATTTTGATCTTGGTTTTTAAGGTCACCTTCACCTTCTCTAGATTTTTCTTTTTTTCAGGCAAGCTTTGAAATCGGAAGGCTACATAATTTTTTTTTAATTTACATTACTCGGTAGCCTCTGACTTCTTCAATATAGCCAACCAGTACACCCATTTCACTTTTTGAATCTAACTTTATTTTGTCCTGCAAGACATGCAGAACAAAATACTTCCTGACCTCGTTAAAATTAACGTGGGCTATTTTATTATGCCATTATATAATACTTTGTACAACATTGCCGTAGGATATCAGTCACTTTGTCTGTTTTATATTAAAATATCATTTTAAATAGTTAGCCTTGTTTCACCTATAGCTCTTACCCTTCCACTTTTGTCAAATACTTCACATTTCTTTTACTTGATTTCATCAACAATTCTTTGTCCAGCACTTTTCCAACAGAAAATTTATTTTTAATTGCGGTACGTTAAGTACATCATATAATGTACTTTTCAGCTATTCAGCACCATTCCATGTTTCATGCTTTATTTTTACGACACCCTGCATTGTCCCATCACCTATTTTTAATTTCCTGACTGTGTTGTCTAAGAACTCGAACTGATTTATGCCATATCATATGTGGCCACTATCTAAACACCAGTTTCTGGTCAGAAAATTTGCCTCGTTAATTAATGTCAAATCTTCCTCACTACTAACAATGCGGCAACCACACGTAGCGACAGACATACTGACGGAATTGAGGAAGCATGTTTTTGGACATCTATAGTCTGTTTCATAAATGCATAGATTAATAAAATAAACACGATTGCATAAAACATGATTACCCTTATTTTCTTGTACAAAAAATTGTTGACCGATGTTCCCGAATGACTGGAATTGGAAAGTCCCCCGTTTTCAAAAGATTGCGGGAGAGGAAGGTAGCAGGTCAGGTGGACCTTCCCAAGAAAATTCCAGGAAGATCAGCAAAAGTTTCTGATGAAGACATCAAATGGGCAATTCGAAGAAAAATTCGCTCTTTTTATTTTAAAAAAGAAATGCCCACTCTAGATAAAGTTTTGATGGAGCTTGGCCAAGATGACAGTAAAAAAAATCTAACGTACCAACAACAGCAATTGAGTGTTTCCCCACATGAGGATTGCGACTATTTTCTTTTCTTGAACCAGCAATCTGCTAAAACATGACCTAACTTTTTGAAATAGAGGCATTTTGGCTTGCTGTTTTCGCTTTAAAAAAAATCTCATTTTTACCAATTTTGTCTCTATTTTTTTACAGACAATTTTTTTTAAATGTCCTGGCCTGTTACACAAAAAACACTTTCTACCACCAGCTGGAAAACCTCTTGAAGATAGGGCATCAGTTTGCGATCCAGTTTGTTTTGTTCTTTCTTCTTCTACTTACTAACAATCTTGAGGTGACTTCTGTGAATGTTTGATGCTTCCAGGATGATAAGAAATGTTTTTAAATCTCTGGCAAGGACATTAAAATGTTAGTAAGCAGCGTTTTCACAATTATCTCTTCTCCTAAGTGCTTCAGCTGCTCCCTAATGTCCTCCAACTGTGAAACGACATCAGCCACATACCAGTTTTTGCATTCGAGCTTAAAAAGCTTGGAATGTATACTAATTTGTGACATACTAATAAATTGACTTGAGTTTTTTCCACATAGAAAAGAGGCCCTTTGATTTCAGCGCATCGGAACTCCTATAACTGCAGTCTGATCCATCTTTACTATTTTGCAGTAATTAACTTTTAATTTTCGCCTAAAATCTAGTATTACTTGAAATACAGCCTACAAAAACGGTTTACTCTAATATCGACCAAGTTATCTAATATCGATACTTGCTCTCATCACTACTAATACAACAACTGTCACGTCAACAAACTACCCTATCAACCTAAAGGTGCGTACTCATGTTCGTTTTTAATTCCTGCGAAACAACTGACCGTCGGAAAGCGGGGGCACAACACCATACGCATACGTTCAGTCAATGTAGACGTTAAAGCGAATATTGAACCAATGATTTTTATTGCAAGTGTATCGTTTGCAATTCTTATGATGAAGTGCAAAAGAAAATGCCGTTGGTAGATGGCATCATATTTAATAAGATATGGGAACTAATGGCGCATGGCATATAATGCATATAAAATTGAATACTGTTGGCCGTTACGTGATGAAAATCCATGGATAAAATTTTAGAAAATACAACTTAAAGTTTTAAAGATTTTCACTATATTTGTTGTCAACAACAAAAACACGACATGTTTCGCATATACAATAGCTTAACATGCAAAAGGTAAACAACAGGTAACAAAAATAGGGAAAAACCCAAAGAAGCTGGTGTTACAATAAATGAAAAAACTTAAAATTATGACTTAAATATATCTACGACACAAGGACGGTTTAGTGAAATAAATTTAACAAAGGTGAGCTATTTAATTCTAATTGGTCATTTAGCAAAAGGTCTGACGATTTTCACTTGTTTCTTTCCAGAAATTCAAACATTTTCATTTTATTTTCGATATGTAGAATTTAAAAATTATGACTAAATAAATCTTGTTTGAGTAACAGATGATTTACAAAGGCTAAGTCAGATTTTTTATTCAAAAAAACTATTTGTATGCTCTGAAATGCGTTTGTTAAACGTTCTCGGGTATCTTTAAAGATAAAGGTATAAAACCTGGTATAGTTATAATCAGCAGGAAGAAATATATTTGGTGGACATAGATGGACAATAGATAGTGGTTAAAAAGTATAATAAAAATAATATAATAACAATAGTAATCCTATTTTTACTGAAGAAACCATCACACAAGTGTTATCAATTTACTAAAAAATAAACAAAATTGCTTATTTTGTCAAACCTTAAACTAACCCCTTATATAAAAAGTTTAAGAAAAAATTGTAAAATAACTTCCATTGACAGCAGAAAACCAACTTGAAAAGAAAATATTGAAAAATAAAAAACAATATTTTATTTCATTATCTTGGAAATGTTATTTCATGAAGTCCACGCCCAACCAAGACCTATAATAATAACTATAAAATATTATTTCGTTCATTTCAATGTTTCCTTTTGATGTTGACTCTATTTTTTTATAAAATAATTTATTTCCTTATTTTTAGTATTATTTATAAGAAGTTTTACTAAAAAGATCCGACTCAAAGTTTTCGAGGGCTAACCTTAAGTTAAAATGTTGGACGTACCTAATAACTAGAACAGGTTCTCGGGTCTATTCGTTACCACCCCAGTCTCGGGGTCTATTACACTTAAAATTTGGATAAAATGACGGTAAGTAATATTATCGTTGCTTGAATAATCAAACAACGATATTATAATATTAAAAAGTCATCTACATAGAAAATCAATAATACAAATTATTGAAAATTAAAATAATTAGTAGAATTAGAAATGAACTTGATACCCCTAAACACCTCAGAAAATATATAAAATGCGAAATTTTGGTTCATCCCTCCTTTCCACTTACTGACAAATATGTTTTGATAAGATTTATTATTACCTTCCAAATTAGTTTAATTAGAAAAAAGTTTGTACCCCTAGGTCAGAGAATGCACCTCTTTACTTTTTTGGGGTTAATTATAGTTTACGCATCAAATTTCAGTATTTCAATTTATATTAAAGCATTCAACTTTCTCGCAGGAAATTTTTATATTTTCAAAATCTGCTCGCTATAAGACCACCTCAGCACTATCCTAAATACTTCTTCAGAAAAATCATGCAATTTGGCCAAATCTTCCCAGAGAAATCGATGTACTGGATCTTACCTCTTAATTCGCTGTCCTGAATAGAAGCTTACTTTTAAAGATAGAAAAATTGTTAATTATATAAATTGCAGGATTTATTACATAGTTAATAGAAAATTATATTCTAATAATGTCCCATTAAAAAAAACATAAATTTTTTAAATAGAAACAGCATTTTACATGCAAATAAAATTAACCTCTTCTTGCTTTCTATAAATATACTGGGCTTGATATCTTTATCTTTAAAAACATCTTTTTGTCTTTAAAAACACCAGAGAAATTTGAAAAGATACACTATGTAGAAAACTATTCTGTATAATTCTCACAATTACACATAAAATTTCTATAATTTAATAAGACAATTCTATGCATATTTAATATTTACTTAGATGGTATGTACAGTGTCTACACTGACCTTCTTACAGTCACGTCAGTTAAACCTTGCACGTTCTGATGACTATACATAATATAATGTTATTAAATTTTACTATTTTGCATCATTGAGATCGCACGCATTGTTTAATTGATAGTTGTATAAATGGAATGTAAATCTTAGAATAAATCAGTACGTTATTAACCACGATAATTGTTACTCATTTACTACGAACAAATACCTACTACGTCCTACATCGTCCCGCTGCTCATCTCAAGCCGAAGCTGAGCAAAGCTATTGGCAAGCAAAGCTTGCACATTGGTCTTTCGAGCCTTAAAGCCGTTCTTCAACCGAAGAACATCCGTCCAATATACACAACCGTGTATCCGTCCATCAACTTTATCGTCCGTCCATCTACAAGCAACCAAAACCAACCATATAATCACAGTTGTCAGGAAGTCTGTCGTACATGGCAAGAAAAAAGCTGAACAGAAACCAAAGAGCTAAGAAACGTCAAGAAAAATTAGAAGGAATCGTTATAGCTTCTTTAGACGGAGTTGACATCAAAACGCACAATTCAGGTTTGCCAGTCACGCCAACCATAGAGAAAAAACCGTTTGAATTCGTAACCAGGATAGAAGCAAGATTTAAAGAGCTTTTCGGCGAATAGCTTACCACCAAAACCTGTTTTAGGGTGTCGTTGCCTGAACTGAGTAGGGTAACGTGAAGAAGCACTCGAAAAAACTAAGTGGTGGGAAAAAGCAAAGTGCCGTTAGCTTCACTCGCACACACAAATATACACGTTACTTAATAATTGGTATTTTCCTTGTTACCCAGTTACCGCTGGCGAGGGGAATACTAAAAGGAATAAATAAGATATACCTGTGCCAGTTCACGCTGGCGGGCATATATTATCGTTTCCACGATTGAGTATCACACACAAGCAAAGGCTTTTCCCCGTGACCAGTTAACGCTGGCGAGGAAAATACTTTAAGGGTTTAATAAGGTATTCCTGTGCCAAGTTCACGCTGGCGGGCATATATTATTGAACTCAGCTTAACATACAACACAAACAGACACTACTTGCAAACTAGCCGAAAGTAAACAAAAAACAAATAAACAAACAAAATATCCCGTCCCGTCTGTTCAAAAATTCATCATGTCTGCGGAAAGCAAAATGAATGAGCTTGTTCAAGAACAAGAAGAACTAGGAAAACAAATAATCCAGCTTATCAGCAATAGCAAGAAGGACTCTTCTTTGAGAAAAACTGAAACATATATAAAAGACCGCATCGCCACCTTAGAAAAAATATGGAAAAGTATCCAGAAAAACGACAAGGAAATAAAAAACCTAAACCTCACCGAACATGCATATTTTACCAAAAAATATGACAACCAATTAAAAGAAAAATACGAAGAAGTACTAAACTACCTAAAAACCTGTCCAAAACCAGAAACACCTTCAGCAAGTTCCGCCGATCCCTTGGCGGAAAAAGAACAAGAACACCGTCTGAAAAAACAAAACTTTAGGCTGCAACAACTACAAACCGACCTAAACCAAATTGAAACGGAACTAAGCCAAGGAAAGTCCAAATCTCGCTATAAGCTTCACATGGAAAAAATTAAAAAACAATGGGATGCTATTCATCAACTGCATGAAGAAATAATGATAAATGAAACAAAGTTTCAAAACAACTATTTTGTCAATAATACTTATGCAGACGCTCTTGGCCAGTACGAAGAAATTCTGGAAAAACTAACTTTAGAAGCTCAAGAAAATATCATGGCCCAAACTCAACAAATCGTGGTGAACCAGCCTCAGCAAAAGTTAGCAATTCCAAAAGTCGTTATCCCGATCTTTTATGGAGGATATGAAAACTGGTCTAATTTCTTCGATATATTCAAAAGAGTAATTCATGAAAACCAAGCACTGACCAAGGCCGAAAAGATGCACTATCTGAAAACCCACACACGGGGAGAAGCAGGCAAATTGATTCAACACCTTGAGTCAACTGAAGCTAATTACGAAACAGCATGGGAGTTATTGCAAAAGCGATATGAAAACAAAAGGCTACTAACATTCCAACTAATTGATAAGATATTAGACGTACCAACGGTTACAAAAGAAGACGCACTGAAACTAAAACAACTACACGACACTACAAGAGAATGTCTACAGGCGTTGAAAAACCAAGATGTAGAAATCGATACATGGGGTCCAATGGTAATTCGAATAATCCTCAGAAAATGGGATTCTGAAACCAACCGTCTATACGAACAAAATCTTCAGAAGCCGCATGATATCCCAGAGTTCGAAGAATTTATGAACTTCTTAGAAAGACGATTCCAGTCATTAGAAACCATTGCCGTTAACGTCGCATCAGACAATAACAAAAAACACAGTAACGCTGGTTGTCTATTCTGCAAAGATAAACAACACATGACGTACCACTGCCAAAAGTTCAAAACGCTTTCAGCAGAAGAAAGAAACAAACAAGTCCAAGAAAAACACATGTGCTATAATTGTTTAAGTCATGATGTTGGCAAAAGGTGTTTCAGCCAAACAAGGTGCAATATATGCAGTCGCCAGCATCATACACTTCTACACCTTGAAAGATATCAACAAAACCAACAACGGTCAACAGACTACCAACCCAGAGGTTTTCAAAGAAGTTCTAATAATCCACCAAGAAATTCCCAATACAACGCCGGTGCAGGAAGGTCAAATAATCAACCTAACACCAATAGAAATACTTCAACACACCATACTAGCAAACAAGAAGAGACCGTTCTTCTCGCAACAGCCCTTGTTGAAGTTTCCACTTCAAGTTCATCGCAGCCATTACGACTTCTGATCGATCAAGGTTCACAATCTTCGTTTGTTACGGAAGAAGCCGCCCAACGACTAATTTTGCCACGCCGCCACATCAGAGCTGAAATATCTGGTGTTGGCGGGGGAGACCCTAAAATTTCCAAATGGTCCACTAATGCCCAGATTAGACCAAGATTCAAAAGTACATTTTCTATGGAAGTTAACATGATAGTCCTCCCAAAGTTAACACGTTCCATGCCGAAACAAAAACTCCAAATACATAACATAGACAACTGGAAAAATGAAGTTTTAGCAGACACTACCTTTATGACTCCTGGACCAATAGATGGAATTTTAGGAGCCAAGGAATATGCAACCATAATCCTGAACGACCTTCAGAAAACTAAAGAGGGTCTTCTGAAACAAAACACGGAACTGGGTTGGATTGTGTCTGGTTCTATATTATCTGAGCCTCAAAGTATTGAAGTAATTAGTATGATTTCTCAATATGAAGAAGATAATCAGCTAACAAAATTCTGGGAGATTGAAGAAATAATGCCATGTCACCAATTAACACAGGAAGAACAAGCGTGCGAAGAATTTTACGAAAAAACCACACAACAAGACAAAGAAGGAAGATTTGTAGTTCGAATTCCGTTCAAGCAATCGCCAGAAACTCTAGGCCACTCAAAGCCACGAGCAGCAGCAAGACTTGTAAACGTTGAGAAAAAATTTCAACACGATCCCGAACTACGGGACCAGTACATAGATTTTATGAAGGAATATCTAGAATTTGGTCATATGCGGAAAGTTGGACGACAAGAAATCAATCAAGGAAAATATTACATTCCGCATCAAGCTGTCATCAGAGAAGCAAGTACAACCACTCGCTTAAGAACAGTCTTTGACGCATCCTGTAAAACTTCCACAAATATTAGCCTCAACCAGATCACGCACGTCGGTCCGAGGTTACAACAAAATATCGCAGATATAATTATTCGTTGGAGGAAACATGAAATTGTCTTCTGCGCAGACATAGAGAAAATGTACCGCCAAATCAAAGTACACCCAGAAGACCAACCTTTCCAGAGAATATTATGGAGAGAACATCCTAATCAACCAATGTTTGAACATGAACTTACCACCGTAACCTACGGTACCACGTCAGCTCCGTACCTAGCTATGAAAATACTTCAAACGCTAGCAAAGAAAGAAGCAAACAATTTTCCGGCAGCAAGTGAAGCAACATTGCAAGATTTCTATGTTGATGACATTTTATCAGGAGCAACAAACGTTCAAACAGCCCTAGAGCTTCAAAAACAACTGTTGCAAATGCTTGGGTCAGCAAAATTCAATTTAAGAAAATGGTCAAGCAATTCTCCAGCACTACTAAAGTCCATTCCGGAAGAACTTAGAGATCAAAAAACTCATGAGGTGCCGCAAGACGAAGAAAAAAAGTCCTTAGGGGTCTTGTGGTCCCCAGGAGACGATATATTTAAGTTCAAAGTAGAAATCTCACAAATCAAAAAACTAACAAAAAGAAACATTTTATCCGAAATCTCCAAACTATTCGATCCGTTGGGATGGCTAGCTCCAGTTGTCATTCAAGCCAAACTCATTATCCAAGATCTATGGTTACGAAACCTAAACTGGGATCAGCCCGTCGACGAAGAAATATCTACAAGATGGTTGCAATTTCCAAGTAAAGTAAAGGAACTAGAGAAAATTAGAATTCCTAGGTGGATGCGTTACCGAAACTCCAAAACAGAACTACATGGGTTTTGTGACGCGTCAGAAAAGGCGTATGGTGCTGTAATTTACAGCCGAATAGTAGAAGGAAACGAACATACTGTCACACTTCTACAAGCAAAATCAAAAGTTGCCCCAGCCAAGAATAGAACAACTCTACCTCGGCTAGAACTATGCGCTGCCGTACTTCTGTCTAAGTTAATACAGAAAACCAGAACCGCCTTGCAACTAGACAACACCCAAACATTCGCATGGACTGACTCCATGATCACTCTAGGGTGGATAAAAGGAGATCCTACAAAGTGGCAAACCTTCGTCGCCAATAGAGTATGTGAAATACACAGAAATGCAACAGGAGTTTCTTGGAATCACGTCAAGTCTCAGGAAAATCCAGCAGATATTATCTCCAGGGGTCTGAATCCTGATAAGCTGGAAGCTACCGAGATCTGGTGGAAAGGTCCTCACTGGCTCAACTCATCCAATAACCTTCCTCTGACCAAGATAATCCCCGAAGTAAACGAGGAAATCAGAGCAAATTGTTACAAAACTGAAATTGTAGTAAAAAGTGACATATGCGAAAAATTCTCTGACCTTACAAGAATGCTACGAGTTTTATCATACTGCTACCGAGTTACCAATAGAGAGGAAAGCCCTATTCTCTCTGTTAAGGAAATACAGGTCACCCTTAAAAAAGTCGTCGCATTGATTCAAAAACAAGAATTTAGTGAAGACTACAAATCACTACGTACTACCAAGACAGTTGGAAACAACAGCAAACTGCGGAATCTAAGTCCATTCCTAGACAGCGAACCACCAAAGGGAGAGGACATAAGTCGTACAAGGGCTAC
The DNA here is from genome assembly GCA_030620095.1 of Kuschelorhynchus macadamiae. Taxonomy (NCBI): domain Eukaryota; kingdom Metazoa; phylum Arthropoda; class Insecta; order Coleoptera; family Curculionidae; genus Kuschelorhynchus; species Kuschelorhynchus macadamiae. The sequence goes on from JAUTXW010000327.1 coordinate 59,961, forward strand.
ATTTCAGTATTCGTGTGCCTTGCCACCAAAGCGATTCATTTAGAAGTGGTCAGCGATATGTCAACCAAAGCATTTTTAGCTGCATTCAGACGGTTCACTGCAAGAAGAGGTCATTATGAAAATATGTATAGTGACAACGGCACTACATTTTTGGGAGCATCAAAACAATTTGAAGAAGAAGTGAAGGAAATTATCGAAGAGCCTCACCTGCAAAATGCAATTATCAGCTCAGGAACACAATGGCACTTCATCCCACCCGCAGCCCCACATTTTGGAGGAATCTGGGAAGCAGGTGTCAAATCCATGAAACATCATCTAAAGCGAGTCATTGGAGCATGCACTTTGACCTATGAAGAAATGACAACCTTGGTGCACCAAATTGAAGCGTGTTTAAATTCGAGACCGCTTTGCCCCCTAACGGAAGATATTGATGACACCAATACATTGACCCCTGGACATTTCTTAATAGGGAGAGAATTATTAGCTCCCCCGAATTTAAATCCTTCCCGAACTGTAATCTGTCGCAAAGGTGGAGACTCGTTCAAAAAATGAAGAAAGACTTCTGGGAAGCCTGGACTACTGAGTATCTTTCCAGACTTCAACAACGATATAAATGGAACAAGCCTATTGAAAATTTGCCATTGGGCACAATGGTTCTAATTAAAGAAGAAAATATAAATCCGAACAAATGGCCTTTGGCGAGAATAATGGAAATTCATCCAGGTCAAGATGGAGCAGTTCGAGTCGTAACAATAAAAAGGCCAGGAGGTGTCACTCAAAAGAGACCAATTCACAAGTTAATTCCTTTGCCTACAGACCAAGATACACAAGCCGCTACCCAGCCCACAATAGAAATCAATAGTCATGTTGCACAGAAAGAAGAAAGAACCACAAAAGAGAAAAGACTGAAGCATACAACTTCAAAATCAGCACTTCTTTATGTTTTGACAATTCTATTCTTGCTAATTTCTGCAACGACAGCAGAAAACTCTTACAAAATTCACCAACCCCAACATGGCCTTTACATAGAACATCTAGGGACAACTCAAATTGACAAAGGAGTCTTTAGAATAGAAATAGCACATTCCAGAAACAGGAGTGAAAATGATGTGAAGGCAGTAATCAACGTAGCTTCTCAATTTAGAGACCTATGTGATAAATCAAAAAAGCTTACAAATGACGCCAGATGTGAAGCCCTAACCCATCATTTGGAAGAGTTAAAAAATCATACCCAGTGGATACTGATGAATCTTAACGACGTCCATCATACAAGACGGAAAAGAGGCTATCTTGGAAAATTTTTAACAACTGTATTTGGAGTCAACGATGAAGTGTATCAAGATATCGACTCGCTCAACAAAAATCAAGAGCAATTGATTCGAGCGTCCAATCACCAAACTAAATTTATGGTGTCCGCGCTCACGGAGTTCAATGAGACAGAATCGAGGATCACCAATAGACTTAAACATTTTCAAGAAAAACTCAACCAAGGACTAGAAGCAATCAACAACATGCAGACTTGGTACAAGCAAATAGACACCAATGCCCTAAATATTCAACTGCTAAGCGCCTACCAAGTAGCACAAAACTTCATCAGCGAAATAAATGAATACTATGACAAACTATTGAACATCCGCTTCAATAGGGGCACAATATACGAACTAGTATCACCGGCATATATCAACAATATCATAAAAGAAACAAATAAAAAATTTCCGAATAACTTAAGGATTGTACCGACAATGTTATCCACGAAGCAGACAGCTAATAAGACAAGTCTCCAAGTGTATGGGTACTTTCCAATAGCAGATGTTGCCAAGTTTGGACTTCTAAAAGCAACGCCAGTTCCGGTGAAAATCGAAAACGGATCGTATTGGAACCTCCACGTCACTAAGGACTACATAGCCGTCGACTACGACACGCAACTGTACTTCCAACTTCATGAAAACGACTTACAACAATGCATTAAACCATACCCCAATGATCCACATCAGTTTATCTGTTCACCAAGTTCAGTCAGAAACATAGAAACAAATCCTTCATGTATTATAGATGAAATATATGAACGAGCCGCTCCAAGACATTGCGCCATTGAAAAAAGCAGCATAAAAGGCATACTATGGAAACAGCTGTGCGCAGCCAATACTTGGATGTTCATATCCAGCTCTCCAACGGTAATATCTGTAATCTGCAATGGTGCGCGGGAAGATGTTGCAATAAACGCAACAGGGATAATTCAAATATCTCAAGAGTGTATAATTCAAACAAAACAAAACATACTCACGCCTAAACGAAGCACCACCGTTCCAGTGTTAAATAGTTATTCCAAAGCGGTCCCAAACTTATTAGGCAATGCGATCCACCAGAAACAACTAGACATTTTACCAACCGAGCCAGTGTTCGAACTGACAGACAGCCTTCATGAATTGATAAACGATCAAGAACACCAACAAGAGCAACTACAGAACATTCTTTGGCGAAACATTCACCATCATTCCATAGCAATTAGCAGCATCACTACAATTATCATAGCCATTCTTATAATTGCAGGATGGTATACAGCCAAAATCATTGTAGCACAGCATCAACAGAAGAAACGCAACAGGAAACCAGATCACAGGACCACTCAAAACGAGAAATTTGAGTTAAGATCTCTCACTTCATCCATCGGAGACAGGCCGCAGAATGTATAATTCTCACAATTACACATAAAATTTCTATAATTTAATAAGACAATTCTATGCATATTTAATATTTACTTAGATGGTATGTACAGTGTCTACACTGACCTTCTTACAGTCACGTCAGTTGAACCTTGCACGTTCTGATGACTATACATAATATAATGTTATTAAATTTTACTATTTTGCATCATTGAGATCGCACGCATTGTTTAATTGATAGTTGTATAAATGGAATGTAAATCTTAGAATAAATCAGTACGTTATTAACCACGATAATTCTTACTCATTTACTACGAACAAATACCTACTACGTCCTACATCGTCCCGCTGCTCATCTCAAGCCGAAGCTGAGCAAAGCTATTGGCAAGCAAAGCTTGTTACCTTTTATGGCAAGATTTTGGTCAAATTTGTACGGATTTTTTAAAGATAAAGGTATCAAACACAGTAAATATATAACCAGCGAGATGCGACCCATAATAATACACATGATGTTCTATTAAAAAATATATTTATTGGATTTGCTACACACTTTTAAAATATCCTGTACATATATATATATATATATATATATATATATATATATATATATATATATATAAATTATTATTTACTTGCTTTTATATATATATTAGTTAAAATTGATATATTCTCTAGAGTAGAGGTAAGCTATAAATAAAAAAGTAAGGGAGTAAATATAGTATTTAATAAATGCTGAATGTGTGTAAATAATTGTTTATGCTAAAAAATGAGGGTTCACTTTATGTTAGATAACTCTGTATAAATTGTGACTTTAAAAACCATTTTAAGAATAAAACTTTTATTGTAATATTGATTAATAGCTACTATTATCGAATGGTATCGTATATATATATCCTTCAGACTTTAAGAGGAAAAAGCGTCCAAAACAAAAATCAGTGAAATTTATAGCAGAAGACATGTAAATTGTATGCGAAATGCAATTAAATGTAAATGGGAAATTCGGCGCTACAACAGAAATAATGATTCTGTAATTCAAACAGCCAGAACATCCATAAATTACAATAATTGGAAAGCCAATACAAACTCAAACTGTAATTCACTTTAATTTCAAAAGAGCTTTGTACGACTGTAGTATAATATGTATTACGTCTGGCCAATTAATAGTCTGGCTTGGTTTCAAATGTTTAAACTTTAATTATTATGTGCCTTAACATATCATTTGACCTTTTTAAAAAATTTTCATTATTTGTAATAGATTTGGTTTGAATTTTTCCAAATAAGTGATCATTTTGTCACCGTTTTGAAAATATCCTTCTAGGAATTGGTTACATATTTGTCACACACGGTAAATCTGTTGAAAATGGGGGTTTGGGGGCAGATTTTTACAACACAGTAATAAAAAAAATCTGCCGCCTTTTAATGGATTTCGATGAAAACTTGTGACAAAGTACTTCTAGTGCTCACTAATAAGCATGCCAAATTTTAGCTCTTTGTATGTAGTGACTGGTTAAAAACTGCAATTTATTTTGAAGATTCTATCGGCTGTAGTTTTTGTGCAAATCGGCCACATGGGTTTTTTTGAATGTTGTTTTTTTTATTCTCTTTAAAATGGCACTAGAAATTGTTTTTAAATAAAAAATCCTATTTAATTTCTTAATTAAATCTTGATTTTTTCATTTCGTTGAAAAATCTGTTATTATTTATATTTCCAGTTTCGGCCGAATTTCAGCCTTTCTCAATGGAATAGTAACAAAACTGAAAGAATATATAAGATATAGATGCTATCGTAATAATATTTAAAAGTTATAATAATAAAATAAACTTAATCATTTGAGTTTTACTTACTTTTTGGTTTCAGGAGATTGCATCGAACAGTTAGGCAATTGTTAATAAGTATATTTAATGTCAACGATATATAAATGTATCTCCTGAAACCAAAAAGTAAGTAAAACTCATAATGATTAAGTTTATTTTATTATTCTAATTTTTAAATATTATTACAAAAGCACCTATATGTTATATCATTTTAGTTTTGTTACTATTCAGTAATAACAGATTTTTCAAGGAAATGAAATAGTTTTAATTACCCTGTACCACTCGAGCCATGTCCCAAGAAATCAAAAAATAATCTAAAAATATATATTAGATGTGATCCTTGGTGAAATTGTAAAAAACGATTTGAAAAGGTTTTAGAATTTGTTAAATATTTTTCGAGATATGAATTTATATCCCATACTAAATTAAAACTGATATATCTTAGGGGTCTATTTATACATATCAGTGACGTGTGCGTCCAGTTTCGTAACGGTTTATCAATCTCAGTGCCTATAATTTTAATTGAAAGCGTTCACACACATCCAGCACAGTGATATTTTTTTACCTTCAGTATTGCTTTATAGGCATAATGATACGTAATATATCCCGGAACTGTGTATAATTAGACCTTAAATCAGGACATACTAGTTTCTCCTGAAATATATCTGACGTTACAATTACCATGGTCGACTTCAGATTAGGCCATGAAGAGCAATCTGACAACAGTGCGGCGGGTTGAGTACGTGCATCCATGGTTTGTTTCGCCCTTCGTTGTTTTTACGTCTTTTTATGGGCAAAATATGTTGAATAATTTTGAATAAATTGAATAAATAGTTAGTGACATTAATATATAGACGGTTTTTAATTATTTCTCTCTTTTTTGCACATTAAATAAAAGTAGCAAGTGACTAAAAAACATTTGACATTTGTGGAATATTTTTTTCATTCAATAGATACCTTACCTAACGTAATATTAAATTAGTGTACAATATATATATATATATATATATATATATATATATATATATATATATATCGTATAGGTTCGTGATAAAAGCATAAAAATGTATCTCATAATAAAAAAAACAGCTTGGCGTGTAGACTGGGCAAGCTAGACACGCCAAGTTATACCACCACTACCAGCTGTGTATATTTAACAACCTCTATGAGTTTTAGTTGGTATTAAAGTTTTATTTACCAGTTCATAACATACAAAAATTACCTAAAAAAACATATAAATATTACCCCGAATATAACCCACGTATAGGGAAGCTACTTTAGTTACTAGATAGTAACCCAATCAATCAATGGAAAAAAAAGATGCGCGAAAAGAAAAATATTGCATAAATAACAAAACAAAAATTACATTTAACTATAATTTTTAGTTCTATATAGGACAACTAAATATTTTTAAAAGGCGTACAAAAGAAATATAGTAAACTTTAAACAATGCTTCGTTTAAAAATTAAAAAAAAAACGTTGTTAAATATGAAATACATTTTACTATTTTTCCTAAATAGCTTATTTCAACTTATTTTTAAGTCCTATTATATTGTTTTGTAATTGTTTACTAATAAATTATTAACGATTAAAACCATTTTTAGAAACCTTTACTATTAATTTGGGTTTGCCTCAACGATTGAAATACGGACACCCCTACTACCCTATATTTTAAAACTTATAATACATTATTGTATTAGAAAATATATATATTGTGGCGGTAAAAATACAATTTTTGGTAAATTTTACTAAACTAAATATTAAATTTTAAAGATATTGCGCGGTGATCCAAACCATTCTGATTATACACTATAATAATAATTATTGAAAAATGTAGGAAAGAGGTGGCAGTCAATCAGATGCTGTTAGTGGGTGAGATCGCAAGACAATTTATATAATACCTCTCTCTCGTAACTCTGCTGCACTTTTCAAGACAATCTTATATCAAAAACAATAAATTATTTCTTTTCTGGGTTATGGTTATATTGAAATACAACTTCTACATATATATATATATATATATATATATATATATATATATATATATATTATTTACTTGCTTTTATATATATTAGTTAAAATTGATATATTCTCTAGAGTAGAGTGTGTAGGTTAAATAAAGCATATTATGTCTGCTTCTAGGACCATTGTTATCACCAGATTGTTTCTCTGTATTTTTTTATAATTAACACGATAACTAACGAATTCTGCCCAAATACCATGAAATTTATAATATAATTTAAATGAATAACATAATATTAATATAATGTTAATTTGCTCCATTTTACCTCCAAAGTTACATAAAATGATATTATTGGTAAGATACAAAAAGCTTACCTTCACATACAGTTGGTAAACCAGCTAACCCCCATTTGCTTAATATCTCTCCTAAATTCCTTTCTTCCGCATGATTATATTTTTAAATAACTATCCAAAATTAACCAAAACTTTATTAATATACGTTCCTGGACTTCATAAATAAAAACAAGGAAATCAACAAAAAAAACTCACAAACGCGGTGTATTTAACAACAGCGTGGGGGCGCTCTCTACCGTGGCACTGCGGGGAAATGATTTCAAATATCGCCAATTTCGGATCTCAAATATGCACAATAATATTTTAGAAAAAAAGACTTTTTACAATTATTATATTGTATATTGTATTATAATATTAGATATTCTTCCAAACATAATTTGAAAAATTGCCATACATTTTTATTAATCGCACAAAATTACTACATTTCTTTTTAAATGTTTACCAAACATTTTAGTAAAGAAGTATAGTTACCTTTAATAATTAATTTTAGCAAACATTTTTTAAGTTTAGTTGAATGTACAATGTGTTCATTGAAATCTAATATTTAATTTAGGAAAATTTAGAAAAAAAACTAAATTATATAATTAATGGCATTTTCTAAATTATTTTTTAACCGTTGACATATATTTTTTTTAAGAACCTTGTTTTTGAAGAAGCAAAGTGTTTTATATTTAGTGCCATATTTTATTGAAAAAATACATATAAAAATTTTACTAAATTATTTCGATTACAATATACTATATATTTTTTCCGTGTGGGACTGCGTTGAGTTTAAGCCTGATTTTTGAAGTAACTTTTTGCAAAGTTCCATCTGGCAATAAATTATTGTACTGCCGAATATTATTCACTTCATAAAAAATGTAAGTAGCAAACTACAGAATATTGTGAAGGGTGCCAATCAGTTCTTGGAATTGCTTTCAACCATTTGGATTTTAGAGTCTTTCGGGAAACTAGAAGCAGAGAAAAACCTCTCCTGCTTTTAACGGACTATCTTAATTGGATTTACATCCTGGGGCACATCCAAATACACCTCTATTTTTTGTTTGTTTGGTTATAATGATCCTATGAATTACTTTACGCGGAACTTTACCACCTTCTTATTAGTTCATTACAACCATATAACACAACAACAAGGCTGTTCCAATCCTACAAGCGTCGTTGCTGGATTTACTTTTTCATGGCTGATCTGGTATCGGCCGTGCTAGTACCATAGCTTACCTAAGTGAGCTGTGCTAGGACGTCCTAGAAAATATGCGAACTTCCTAACAATGGCAGAGAGTCCTAATACGTCCAATAGGCCAAATTAGTATTTCCTAAAATCTAATATTTCCTGTAATATACGAATTAGAAAATACATTTGCTGCCTGCTTGTGATGGTAACATAAATATTTTCTTTGAGCCTTTAAATTCTTTACTTTCTTTCCAATAAAATTAATGTATATGTAAAACATGTATGTGTATGTGTATATGTAAAATGTATAAGTAAAGTTGCAGTAGTAAATAGGTAGTTTGAAGTAAAAATATATGATATTCATTTTTACTAATATGTACATACTTGTGAATACTTTGTTGGGATCGTTTTTCTTGCATTCCTAGACCAAATAAATACAACAATAAAATATAAAAAACTGAACTCGTGCACCTAAAAACCCTGAAAACAAAATTTATCATGTTCCTTTTGAAACCTTCCCCAATCCATTTGACTGAAACAAGCAATGTTCAGAATAAAATTGTTTAATATTATCAACATAATTGAAACTCATAGTTAACAAAAAATCCGAGGAGAAAATAACTTCCCACCCCGTTTAAGTGGAAATATGTTTTTTAAAGCTTTTCAAAATTATTGCGAAAAACCTGTAGCAAGTTGGTTCAAAAACCCCAGCACCACCTTAAATATGTTCATCATCCAAGATGGTCAAACCGTTTCAGATTAATGTATATGTCGTAGTCTTATAGTGAATGAAATCCCTCTTTTCGCGTAGATCCTAGTAAGTTCATGAAGCGTCGGAATGTTGAATAAAAACATGAAATTGCACAATCTGCCTGAACTCTTCATGATCGGTTCGACGTTTTGTGTATAACACAATCTATCTTAATTGAAATTTTGTATGTGCGTGAAGTGCCCAAGAAAGAATGCATTTTGTGTTTAAATGATATATGTAAGACACATAGTTCCATTCTCAACACTGAATCCATATATGTTACCATACAGTCATATGTCATGTATGTCAGTCATGTATGGTAAAAAAATGCCTTAAACTAAAGCATTATAAAAACACATTGTACGAAATATTTGTAATAGTGGATGCGTTGCCTCTTATCTGCCGTTGCGTTTCTTTTAGTACATTCTGTACTGTGAATTTGGTACATTCTGTGCTGTAAATAATTTGATTAGATTGATTTAAGGAAAATAATTCCTGCTATTCTGTGAGTTACCTCTTTTCCGTATTTTTCTTTCTTAACAGTATCATGTTTTTAATAGTAATAATAGTTTTGGAGTAACAATTTTTGGTGCATAGAGGAATTTCCAAAATTTAACTATAAGGAATGAACGTGAAATTACCAGACTCGGAAGTCCGAGTAACACTGGGTCTGCACTGCACTGGATTTAACTATCGTATCCTCTAATCCATGTAATAAATTATAATAAATAAAATTGAGAAGTTCTCCAAGATAGGTACCGATCTGATCATTTTCCCGTTAAGTTAACTATCAATGAGTCTATGCAACAGAATGATTCTAATATCCTATCTCAGGGATGGGACCTTAAAAACGCTGACTGGGCTTCGTTTTCACAAGAACTGGATCAAAAAACTCTTAACTGTAATGAAACGTCCGATAATGCTAATCAAATTATAGAATTTATTTGTCAATCCATTCAAGTATGGGCCGATTCCAGTTTTTTCAAAAGGAAAACTAATTTCCATAGGTGTTCCACCACCTAGGGAGATTAGGAATGCCGATTATTTTCAGACAAGAGTAAGGAATTATTTAGAGAATATACAAGTCGTACTAACTAAACTATAAAAAAATATAAAAAATTTTCTAGTAGTATAAATGCTTAAACTCCAGCCTCTGGAAAAAGGTTACATCAGATAATGGTGGATTAAATTATAATATTACAAATTCCATGTCATAAATTGCGCCGGATATAGTCAATCTAGAACTCCCCAAAATCTTAATAGACACACAACATTTTTGACTGCAACCTATATGCTTAATAGAGCTTAATGATAATATAAAGAAACAAAGAGACACCTCCCTTGGTTTGGGTGGTATTACTTATAGTATACTCGAAAAATGTACTAAACTCCACAATAAATCTTCTTTGTTTGACTTTTAACAATATTTAAATCAAAGAGGATGGCATCCCTTGTATTAAAAAATCAATAATTGTACCTATTAGTAAACCCGGAAAACCTAATAAATTTCGTCCAATTGCACTTTCATCCTGTATTAAAAACACTTAAGAGAATCCTTAAACGTCATTTAGAATGGTGGTGTGAATCACAAAAGCTCCTACCCACTATCAATTTAGTTTTAGGCGAAGTCGGTATGGAACTATCTAGCTCATCTTGTTCAAAACACGTTTTCTGATAATGACTACCTAGCAATTCTATTCTTGGACGTATCAAATGAATACGAAAATGTATTCTTTTGGATAAATTGAAGAGTTTGAATATTACTGAGGGTTTTGTTTTTAATTTAGTTAAACTGTTTGTTGATCGTAAGAATTCTGTCAGACTTGGCAACGGGCTTTGTGAATTTAGATCTAAGCCACTTATTGTTTAGTATATACGCAGCTGATTTACATTATTGGGGTATGCATGCTACTATATTGCAGTTTGCTGACGATCTGTGCGTTTATTCTTAACAAAAAAATATATTAGGTTGTAAAACTAATCTAAATCATATTATATACCTTTATAATGCATATTTTCCAGAGAATGGTTTTAGTATATCCTTTGCTTAATTGTATATCCAATAACAAATCCGCCTTATTAGTTTTTTTCGCACCACATGCTTGTTAAAGAGAATTTCATGTTCCCTAATAAAACTCCTATCCTGTGGGTTAATTCCATTAGATACCTGGGAGTATTTTCAGATCAAAAATTTTCTTGGAATGACGCATATCAATCACATTATAAACAAACTGAAAAATATGTCTAAACATTCTCAGAGCTGTGGTGTTAAGGTCTTCCAAAAACATCCCCGATGATTTATAAGGCATTTACTAGATCTCTGTTAGATAACGGGGCCATATTTTATAGATTTATGACGAATTAAAAAAAAATTGATATAGTACAACATAAGGCTTTAAGGTTGATTATGGGAGCGTTTCAATCCACGCCAATTCAGGCGCTTCTGGTAGTGTGGCGACCCTTATTATTTTTAAGGAGAAAAGTATTAGCGGAGAAATTCTTATTAAAAAATATGCAAAACAACAATAATAATCTTTTAAATAGAAAAAAAAATAGCTATAAATAACCTAACACTACCATTTTGGTCTAATAAAATAGACCTCCACTTGTTGAAGCTTTCACTACAACAGCAAAATACAATAATATTATTTTAAAATGGGATAACTAATTCTTATTTGAAAACCCATTAAGGATTATTTATTTAAATATGTAAGTAATCTTTCCCAAATTCACTGAGGTACAAATACACAATAAAATAATTTTAAATAAAAACTTAGATTGGTTTAGATCATATTATAAAATATATTCTGATGGATCAAAAAATAGTGATGGAGTAGGCTGTATCTTTGTAATCCAACAGACTAAAATAACTAATATGTATAAATGCCATAAATTATTATCAGATTTCGGCCTAAGCGCTAGCTAGGCTTTAGAATTCGTCATTTTAGATAATACAATATCTAATGAGGTCATAATATCTGATTCTTAGTCTGTTTTGCTATCCCTAAAAATAACCTCCTATTATTGCCATTGTTTTAAATTTAACTTTGCTGTAGTAAAATTAATATTAAATTCATTTGGGCAAAAGGTCATTCAGATCTTTCCGGAAATAAACTGGCGGATAAAGCCGCAAAAGAAACAAGTTTAGTGGGCTTTCCCTTAGAAGTTATACCACATTCAGATTTATTTATAATAATCAAAGAAAATACACGGGAGATCTGGAAACAATTATATATAAATAATGCACTCAGTTCCACTACTCAGTATTACGAATTTACCACAATCTAAACGACAAACCTCTTATCCGTAGAATACAACGGTTTCGCAAATTGTTTGTGTCTTATTTAAGGTTTCTGGTGGGGAATGGAAGATTCAGCAAACTTCTACAAAAATTAAAACTATCTGACACCTTATTATGTTTATGTCACAGTGATTACCTAAACCATGACTTTTTAGCTACTTCCATAACAAAGAATCCGTATCAAATCTTTCTTCCGAACCATCGAAACTACATTTATTTCCTTTAGATCATATTTCCTTTTTAGTGTGTAAAGATCCTAGTATAGACAAAATCTTTATGATTTATTTGAAAAGCTGTAAAATTGTTATTTAAAATGTTTGATCTATTTGCTTAGTTATCGACCACCTTTGTCTAAATTTCAGTTGTCTTATCTATTTAAATGTGTAGGTTCCTAGGGCTTCGAGATCTAAATTATCTGGTTGAATTTTTAGGTTCGCAGAAGTTAGATATCTAATTTCTAATTAGTAAATCCTATTGTTTACATTATTTATAATAATTAACCTAAGAACCTACCGAAATGTATGGTTCTTTTTAAACGGTTTAGAAAAAATTAATTTTGTTTCTCTTGGCTAAATGAGTTAAGCTCAAGGCCAAATAGAATCTTTATAATAACAGTAATATTGTTCGGCAACAAAACTAAGCTTTATAAAATATGAACGATACAATTCTTAAAGTTTTATCAAATCCTTTTTATTTACTAATATATGGACTACTTTTGTGACATCAGGGAATTACACTGCAGGTTTGCCTTAAGGAATTGACACAATTATTATTCTTACTGACAAAATTGTTTAGTATTTACTTGGTACATATCTGATTTAATTGTTTATTGTTTGAGTTATAATCATCATCAACAGTCTCTACGTTTATGTAGACGTGTAGTGGTCACGTATTATGTCCAAGATTGTGTACTGCTCTTCGCACTGTGGTCCGCTATCTTTGTCGATTACTGGCGTCTTGGGCGGCTCGTTCTCAAAAAAGTAATAAACTAAAAAATGTATTTTTTTTTCATGGAATACCCTGTACAGTACTACATATTTGATTTCTAATAAAAATTATATTTATTATATTATTATTATTATTCCCTAGTTTTGAATAGATAATAACACCTATTATTTACCCCTGCGCAATAATTCATTATTCATGGTTTCAAGGGGCTCGTAAGGTAAAATTTTAAAAAGCATATTTTTCACATTTTAATGAAGTATCACGTTCTAGTAGAGTGTAAACAAAATTTCAGATCTTTTAGATACATATTATAGAAATTATCTGCCTTCAAAGAAATTTGATGTGGCGTCACTTTCTGAATTCAGAATTTAAAAAAATGCTTTACGAGCCTATTAATGAAATGACCCATACCTGGTGACATTATCATAATCGCTAATAAGTCGCAGAAAAAGTATACTAGTGTACTTGTATGTAATAGCTATTACCCACGAGGATGATCATACATGCTCGTTGATTAATATACTATTTTGTCATAAAAAAACATATTGTCGTTATAAAAAAAATTATTTTTGGAAATCCATTTTATTGTATTAACTTTTTTTTTATATAAATTCACTGGAAAAATTCGCAGTAGTTGTTAATACAATGAAGAAAAACTTCAGTAAAAAATCACAGCTATCAAATTGAAAACTTTCAGAAAAATTGCAGGAGAAATTCAAACAGAATATGGTGATGAGACGTGATGTTTAATAATTAATTAAATTTAAAAAATGGCCCCTTGTCTTCTAATTTAAATAGAACTGCCTGGTTTCCGCAAGAATCCGCAAACTTTTATTACTCTTTACGTAAATTAGTTGATCTAAAGTTTCAATCAAGGAATGTAGTCAACAGTGGCGGCTCGCCAGGGGACGCGGGTGAAGCGCCGCTTCACCTACATATTCCAATCAATTTACTTAAAAATAAAAATATTTTTAAAATATTGAGCATTTTATAATCTATATTTTTATTATAAAAATGCAGTATGTTTTATATAAATTCACATTATTTACTTAATTATACCATTCTTTTCTATCAAAACTAGTGCGTTATATAATAATGACTAAAAACGTAGCGCGCTGAACATCTTTTCATAAGAGCGACTCGTTGAGGAATCACAATCAGCAGTAAATTCCGCATCAGACTCCCCCCGCACGCAGGGTTTCGCGATTAGATTTGTTTACGGCAGTTGCTATGGCAATGCAATGGTAAATATCCGTAAGCCAAATAGAGATGGGAGTGGCGTAAAACTGCTGCTGCAGGCTGTAGACGCTTGTTCTCTTGTTATAGAATTAATGTAAATTAGTGCGTTCGGATCATCGGAGGCGGAAAGAGTTTTACATCGATCGAATCGCATCGACATTAGCTTTAATACATAACTGTTTTTTAAGAACAAAAAAATATATTTAAAATCTTATAAATTCATATTATTTCCCTTAAGTATTAAAAACGCTCCAAAGCTATGGATAATTAATATAATAAAAAGGTTAAAAAAAATAGCCATTTTGGGCGTAGCACCCCGAAAAATTTTCGCCTGCTGCGCTGTGGACCTAGCTACGTTGCGCTTCCCCCGTTCTTAAATCCCCGAGCCACCAACAGTAGTAGTCAACTCGAGTCAGTTCATAAACTTATACACTAGTCAAATTCGTAGAGAAATTCCAGAAAGGCGAATAAAACAATATGTAAAATAATATAAAAAACCAAAACCTTATCAAATAGAGATGAGCTTCGTAGATAAACGCCAAAGGTCAAAAACCAAATGGTCAATGGTATTTTTCGAGCGGGTCAAAAAAGCAAACTTATTAGATTAATTTCAAATTGTGTGCAAGTATTCAATGTTGTACAAGGATAAACTAGTAAATCTGTGGTACGAATTCAAGATGGCGAGAAAAAAATCTTATTCAATCAACTAAGTTTTGCGGAAAAATTAAATGCGATATACAGATAAACTGGTACGAATTCAACACGACGGAACAAAATGGCGCCCAATAAAAAAATATGTGTTACTTAATGACTATGTAACTAAGTTGGGTCACACTTCTCTATTCCTAATAAAGGGAAATATTCATAACGAGGGAAGTTCCGGGTAAAGGAAATTTAGCGATTTTTTATATTGTTTTTCAAAAGTTTTTAATGCCGTTATTTTTTGTCATTTTAATGTACGATCCTTATGTGCTGGTTTTGATTTATTCACTGAAATGATTGTTGAGCACTCTTTTGATATCATTGGACTATCTGAGACTTGGTTAAATCCTGGTGTGGAGGATGGGGGAGTTAATATTCACAATTATAACATAGTAAGGAAGGATAGAGATGGGAGAGGGGGAGGAGTTGCATTTTACATAAAAAATATCTTTAAATATACAGTTTTAACAATAAATAATCAAAAGTCCGCCCTCGAACAGCTATGGATCTCCATTAAATGCGCGGGTAAGAAGTTGTGTTTTGGAGCTATATATAGGCCGCCTCACACTAATTTGTCATTGTGTATTGATGACTTGGAGGACACCTTGGTGAGTATGATACCCCAGTTTGACTTTATTGCGTTTGGTGGTGATTTTAATGTTGATATGTTGGTTGCCAATAGCCCGAACGGTGTTGCGCTTTTGAATTTTTTCAATAAATACGGCTTTTCCCAGTGTGTAAAAAATCCGACGCGTGTAACTAATGGTTCTAGTACACTTTTAGATTTATTAGTGTGCAGTGATACTTCTCTTATAAATTCCACTGAAATTTTGGATGTTGGCAACATTTCCGACCATAAATTAGTGTCTTTTCAAATTAAATGTGCTAAAACCAAACCTAAACCATTCTATAAAACATACAGAGATTTCAAAAATTTTGATTATAATAATTTTTTAACCGATCTTAATGGAGTTAATTGGGAATATATATACTCATGCAGAGATGTTGATAGCATGGTTAACTTTCTGAATAATCAACTGAATACTCTCTTTAATAAGCATGCACCATTTATAACGACCAGAATATCTAAACCACCGGCACCTTGGTTAACTGACAACCTTAAATTTATGATGCGTCTGAGGGATAAAGCCCGTTTAAAATTTAAAAAACATAAAACTGCACCGTGTTGGGAGGAATATAAAGCCCTACGCAATCAAGTTAATATTGCCACCAGGGCTGAAAAGAAGGCTTTTTTGCAATACACATTTAAGCGCGATCCTAAGAATTTTTGGCGTACTATAGCCTACCTTAACCTAACGGACAATAATGCGAAGTCTAGCCAGATGAATGTGGTTGCCAATGATTTTAATAATTACTTTGTTAATGCATTGCCAATGGTGCCATCTGTGGACAGCACATTTATTGAGCAGAACTATTTTAACAAATATTTTGGAAATTACGAGTCTTTCAAATTCACTGTAGTTTCTAATGAATCAATAGAAAAAATAATTTCTAAAATAAAAACCAATTCAACTGGCTGTGATGGTATTAATCTCAAAATATTACTGTATATTACACCCCATTTAACTAACTTTATCACTTTCATTATAAATCAGTGTCTTCTATCCGGTGGTTTCCCTATTGCGTGGAAGCTTGCTCATATAGTTCCTGTTCCCAAGGTGTCTAATCCTAATCAGCTTAAAGACTTCCGACCTATTAGCATCTTCCCTTTATTTTCTAAAATTCTTGAAAAGATAGTAGCCGAACAGCTGTCTAACTATATTAATCAGCATAACATTCTTCCCTCAACTCAGTCAGGTTTCCGCGGTAGTCACAGTACTACTACAGCGTTACTTCAGGTAACAGACGATATCTACACAGCATGGGATCGCAACTTAACTACATGTCTCATTCTACTCGATTTTAGTAAGGCATTTGATACCTTAGACCATAATATATTACTAACTAAACTAAAATATTTCGGTATAGGGGATGTCGCTTTAACTTTTTTTAATAATTATTTAAGTAACAGACAACAACGAGTTTGTTATAACTCAACTATATCAACGATAGTTCCAGTTACAAAGGGTATACCACAAGGTAGTGTGTTAGGTCCACTGCTTTTTTCTTTATACGCCGCGGACTTTTCAAAACATTTAAAACATCTTAAATCACATCAGTTTGCTGATGACACACAAGTGTACTTCTCCTTTTCTCCTTCTAATATAAATACTGCTGTCAGTTTTATCAATTCCGATCTCGAACTAATAGTTAAGGTATCTGAAGTGCATAGATTGGTACTTAATGAAAGCAAAAGTCAGCTTATGGTTTTCGGCAAGTCAAATACCAATGTTGTTTCTGACCCGAATTTTAAAATATTTATAAATGGATCTGAACTGGTGCCTGTCGAATCCTGTAGAAATCTCGGATTAATCCTAGATAATGAACTTAGGTTTTCCCAACACGTGTCCTCTCTAATTAAGAAAACCTATGGCAAACTGAAACTTTTATACATGCACAAAGATATCTTGGACCTTAATACCAAATTAAGACTTTCAGACTCATTAATACTCTCACATTTAAATTATTGTAATGTTGTTTTTTGGCCCGCCTTATACCAACGCGATCGTGATAGCTTACAAAAATTGCAGAATGCTTGTCTTAGGTTCTGTTATAATGTACGCAAATTTGATCATATAACGCCCTCACTTGTGGAGTCTGGATGGCTAACTGTAAAAGAGCGGTTTGAACTCCATATGGCGTGTCTGATTTACAAAATTGGGAATCAAGAATTACCTGAATATCTTTTCGGCAAGCTCCAAAAACGTTCGGATTTACATTACATCCATACGCGACATGGTAGTCTGTTTAGCGTCCCAGGGCACAACCACGAATTTTTTAAGAGATCTTTTAGTTATGTTTCAGTAAACTTATTCAACTCCCTCCCCTCCCAATTGAAGGAATCCTCTAGTATTAACACCTTTCGTAAAAAAGTTAAGACATATATTTTAACCAAACGTGACCAGCACTAAGGATGTTTATACATTTTGTCATTTATTATTAATAATTGAATAATATAATAATAAATTAAATAAATTATTAATAATTAAAAAAATTAATAATTATATAACTTTTTCGAATTTTCTATTCGCTTTTCGCTTTTACCTCTCCTCAGTATATATTTTATTATTATTCTGGTCTCTTAGGTAGTTATATTTAATTTGTAACCATTGAATTTATATGTTTTTTTCTTTAGGATAGTACTTTGAAAATCTAAGTACATAGGTATATTTACATTTAATATTTATGTTATTATTGTGTAACTAGGGTGGTTGTATGAGCAGCTGTAGTTGGATACCGCCACCTATCTTTAAATAATTATATAGATGTATTTGTTTATCTATAAAATAAAGACATTTATTATTATTATTATTATTATTATTATTTTATTCCACCATATTGGATTCGTACCAATATTTAACCAGTTTCTACCCACTTGATTTTAGGGCAAAATTTAAATTCATTTAAGCGAGTGGTTGTATGAGTGAATGAAAGAATCCCATGATCAAAATTTGGAGTCAATCGTGTAAGTAATGTTTAGTTATGCCACGAACAGGCAGATAGACCGACAAACAGAAAGATCGACGGAATTAAGAAAACATGTTTTTTGGAATCTAAGGACCCTGAAACGTAAAGGTTTGAAAAAATCTGGGAGAGTGCATGTGTCAGGATGCAGTACTTCCCTGTCCCTCCCCTAAATCAAAACATCAAATGCAACATTTAGACTCATTTTGGAGTATATGTTAAAGATCGGAGTGATATTACCCTAACCAAAATTATTTCACAATTTCATCTTATTGAAAATACTGTTATGTTTTAATATTTTTATTACTCGCCGAATGCCACCACTGTTATGACTTAATAATTTTAGTATTTTGTATTAGCACTGGTAGTAAATGTAAACACTTCAACTTGTTTCAAATCTCTCTATTATCTTCTGTACAAGAGGGACACTTCTTACTTCTAACAAATCTTTACTCTTACTGTGTCTACTGACTTAATTCTACTGACAATATAGTACTGACATAATGACTGACCTGCTCTATACTGACTACCTAGAACTTATTTTTATATGAATTCCCTAATTTGAGATGCAGTGGCGTATCTGTAAAATTGATTAAAAAAGGTGTCTATAAAAGTAATTTGGGGAGTATTTGCTACGCCACTGCCTACTGTACTACAATGGTTTCTTTTAATGTTTTTATAGCTGAACCTTCCCAAGCTTTATCGACATAGTGTAAATGAGTTTATGATAGGTTTTTTCGGGTATAATAATATTTGGGGCGGAAGAACGTGCATAAAATAGAATTTGAAGTAGAATTTAAAATACATATTGTTTACTTAGAATTTCCCTTGCAATAAACGACCATTAAAGCAGCTTTTGTCGGAAGGTTCCGCCGAAATATAATGTATGTCTAAATATTGCATTTACGTGTCAAACTATCTCTAGACTAATGAATATATAATACTTAAGACTATTCACAAATAAAATGACTATAAAATAATGGGGTCACAACACCTCCCCCCTAAATGAGAGATTTTATAATAATGAAATTGTGAGAAAATGTCGTTCCTGAGTTAAAATATAAATAATGATACAAAATATACATCCTTGTAATTGATACTAATATTTAACAAAAGTATTATGTTCGAAATGATTTTACAAAATTTGCTATGAACTATGTTCTTATTCTATATTATACTAACCTATATAATATTGAAAACTTTTTTTTTTTTTATAATAATTAGGCATTCTAAATCTACTTAGATACTACTAAAGAAATTTATTACTTATAATAAAACATAATATTATTACTTATCTAATTGATCGTCTTGAGGACGTGTGACCAATAGCTCTGCGAGGCGTGTATGATATACCTGGTTGATCGTCCTCAGGGTGATCATCATCATTAATTCTATTAAAAGTTTCACTAGTATACTGAGCTATATATCTATTACTTCTCGGGGATGGTTCAATGGTTTGATTTACCCTTACGCAAATATTTGGTATTATTCCACAACAGGAAGTTTTTCTTATACATTTTGAATATATTTTGTAAACAATAAATAATAATACAACAACAGATACAATGTAAGCTAAAACAGAACCAGAAATATTATATGTTGACAAAAAATTATTTTTTTCAAGATTTTCTGTTAGCTTTTCTATGTCGTCTAGTTTATGGCTAGCGATGTTCAGTTCAGGAATGTGCTTTGAAAGAGTCTTATAATTTTCGTTTATTAAAATTTCTGTCAGGTTAATGTTATTATTTTTTATTTTTTCACAACAGTCCTCACTAATTTCTAATGGCGGAACGAACTCACTAAATATTTTCGACTGAAAGGCATTACCGTGAGGCACGAGCATCGTTGAAACACTATACGCTTTACACTGTTTTCCTATGGTGACACTGCCGCAATTTTTTAAAATAACGTCTACTGGTTTATTTTGATTAATACATGAAATGGTTAATGATTCAGGGCAAGGCACTGCAAACAGCCAAGTATTAGTTGTAAGTAACTGAATAAAGATACCTCTATTAGAATTTAATATATGTTTTTCGCATACTTCTGGAATTTTATTTGTTACTTGAAGTAACTTCATTTCACAGTTTTCCACTAAATGAGCCAATGAAACTGGTTTTTGTTGCTGACAAATCATTTTATCATCTGTTATTTTTATAAATTTATTATATTCGAGATCAGAAAAAGTTATGAACTGCTGTTTTGTTTCGTCTATTGCAATGTATTTAGAAGATGGTTGAATCAAAACAAATTGATTAGTGGCTAATAGCTTAGGAAAAGGCGATACCTTATATAGGTAGAATAATTGTGCTTCAACTAAAGGAATATTAATTATATAAATTAAATGATTATTTTCAAAGTAAACTTTTAGTTCAATCGTTTTTAATATAAGATTAGAATGCATTATATCAAGAGGCACAGCAAAATCTAAACCATGGGGAAGAGAATCCATAACTTGTTTTAGTTCATCAATTAGGCGAACTGGTGTTAAAATTGCTGGGTGTAATAAACCCTTTTTGGCAATAAGAATTGCATTAATCAAAGTCATTACTTCGAGTTGTAGTTGATGTAACATCATATTTGTCAGCGTAATGTGTTCTTCTATATTGCCTTTTAAGTCTAAAAATTTAATATCTTTTTGTTCTTTTTCTAATTGTTTGGAAAGAATTTTAACATTATTTTTTAAAATGTTTTCATTAAAATCTAAGGTTCCAATAGTATTGTTGAAATTTGTTAGTGTAGACTTGACAACTTTAGTTTGCTCTTTCAAAAGAGCTAATGCTGAACCCTCATTTTGCGATAAATCTGAAATTTTGCTATCATAATATTTCGCGTCTTCTTCGTCTAAAGTACCGAATAGAATTTTTGTAGCCTTTCTGATAATATTGAACCATCCTCCTTTATTTCTACTTAAAGTACTATAACCTATCAATTGATGTAAAGTTTCTAAATCTGAGCTAATTTTATCAAAATTATATTTAGTTGACTTTAAAAACGTGTCACAAATGGATAAGTGGTACTGAAAATTTTTATGATTACATAATTCAGAGGTTATTTTATTGTAGTTTTTTAGAGAAAGAAGTTTATTTATAATGTTGTTAAAATCTACATATGTAATTAGCTTCCATTTGTTATTATAGAGTCGAAGTTCTCCAAGTTTTTCAAAGTGTATTCCTGGGTTGTGGTCGTAATATGTGACATTATAATCGTCGCTATTATCAGAACGAAAGGTATTCAGAGATATAGTGATACTGAGTAGTATTATTCTGAAATAGGAGAAAACATAAAATTTAAAAATACTATCTACATACATTTATATTTTAAATTATTTTTTATAATACATTTATACATGTTTTTTTTTTTTTTTTTTTTTTTGCTTTGTGTTAATCATAAAACTGTTTTAATCTATTGTCATGGACGCATTGTTTGTTTTTGCCTTTCTGTATTATAAAATTAACGTCAGAAGTTTTATCTATTATTATATAAGGTCCAATCCATAAGGATATGAGTTTTTTGCTTCTGCCTCTTCGCACTGATTCGTCATAAAGTAGCACCTTATCACCTATTTTAAAATCTCTAATTTTGCAATTTTTATCGTAATTTTGTTTTGAAACGCTTTTACTTTTCAATAGATTTTCTTTAGCCAATTGGCTAGAATATTGTAATTTTTGTTTAAGATTGGCAACAAAATCATCATATGTGTATTGAGTTTTCATAGGTTGAATAATTGAAGTAGGTAAATTAGGGGTATGGCCAAATAAAAGTTCAAAAGGTGAAAAGTGGGTTGCAGTATGCGGAGTTGTATTATAAGTAAATGTTGCAAATGGAATCCAGCTATCCCAGTCTTCCTGACTATCTTTGATAAAATGTCTTAAATACTCCTCTAAGACTCTATGAGAACGTTGTAAAGCTCCATTGGATTCTGGATGATAACTAGTACTTTGAACCTTTTTTATTCTTAAAAGTTTGCAAGTATTTTTAAAGATTTCACTTAAAAAATTTGAACCTTGATCGGTAATTAGAGTTTCAGGTAGTCCATATAGACAAATTATTTTCGTTACGAAGTAATAAGCTACTGTTGAGGCTTCTTGATTTTTTATAGGGACATTAATATTATACTTTGTCAGGTCATCTTGGAAGGTAAGAATATATTTGTTACCTGCTTCCGTTTCAGGTAAAGGACCAACAATATCGAGAAAACATCTTTCAAAAGGTTTAGTCGCGGTTGAAGTTATGACCATTGGCATTTTTGTTTTTCGGGATAATTTGTTTTTTTGACAAGATTCACATTTTTTTATAAATCTTTTTACGTGTTTTTTCATGCCTCTCCAGGTATAAAATTGGGATAATTTTTTATGTGTACTGGCAATTCCTTGATGACCGCCTAAAGGAGAGTTGTGGAATTCTTCTAATAAGGTTTCCTTTTCAGATGGGATAAATAATTTCCCATTTTACTAACGGGTTGTAATGATATTTAATAAATGACAATTTAAGTTTTTTGTTACTTACAAGATTTTTTAACTTTAGTAGACAAGACCATATATTTTCATAATTTGTGTCATTTAACATATTTTCATTATCATTGAGTAAAAATATATTACAGTCGTTGTTTTGGTACTGAGAGACGGAAGGTATTTTTAAATCGTTTTGAACGTTGTATGATGCAAGAAATTGTTTAATCTGATTATTTTGTTCCAAAATATTAAATTGCTCTTTGTTAAAAAATTTGGGAAAAAATAATATTATAGGATCTGAATTATTTATCTGAAATAAATTAGCGTTGTTTTCTTTTAATTTTGTGTTAATAACAATATGTGTTTGCAGATAATTTAAAAATTTTTGATAATCTGTTATCATGTCAGCGTTTACCGTTTTAATCATTCTACTTAAGGCATCAGCATTTGTATTTAACTTTCCGGCCTTATAAATAATTTCGAAATTGTATTCTTCCAATTTTAACCTAAATCTTGTAAGACGCGACCCAGGGTCTTTTATGTTAAATACATAAAGTAAAGGTTTATGATCCGTAACTATCTTAAAATTTGTTCCAAAAACATATGGTCGAAAATGTCTAACTGCCCAAACAATTGCCGCTAATTCTTTCTCTGTCGTTGAGTAGTTTTGTTCGGCTTTATTAAGAGTTCTACTAGCATAAGCTATAGGTCGATCATTATTAACTTTTCCTTGTGATAAAATTGCACCAATCGCATAATTACTTGCGTCGGTAGTTATAATGAATTCTTTTGAAAAATCTGGGTACTGTAGTACAGGAGGAGAAGTAATGTTATTTTTAAGCGTTTGAAATGAAATATCACAAGCATGGTCCCATTTAAATTCCGTATCTTTCTTGAGCAATCTGGTAAGAGGTTTTGAAATTTTCGCAAAATCCTTTATAAATTTTCGATAATATCCGACAAGCCCTAAAAATGATTTTACCTCTTTTTGATTTACTGGTTGAGGAAACTGTAAAACACATTCTACTTTTGAAGGATCAGGTTTGATGCCATAATCTGTTATAATGTGACCTAGATACAAACATTCTTTTCTTAAAAATTCACATTTTAATGGTTGAAGCTTTAAATTATGCTCCCGAAACCGTTCAAATACCTCAATTAACCTTTCATTATGTTCTTTTAAATTATTAGCATAAATTACGACATCGTCTAAATAAATAAAACATTTTATGCCACTAAGACCGCTTAAGACCGCATTCATTACCTGCTCTCTACCTGTCTATCTGATCTAGAAATCTCGATTTCTCGGCTCCTGGCAACAGGATTTTATAAATCGAAAATCTTCTCATATCTCGTAATTTCATATAGCACACATTGTACATTCTTAAAATGGTGTTTGGATGCGCTCCACAAGCGTCCGGATATTTGTCTTGTCACATGCAGGCGACATCGAAAAACTGATTTTTCTCAAATATCGTAACAGTAGGGCTCTTGCCCTTCCTAGGCTTTTATTACAGTTATAACAAGCTATCTTTAAAAAAAAAATCATTCATGTATCTAATGAACCTCCTTTACACAATTACCGTTAATTCAATACAATTCACATCGCATACCCCTGTGAATGTTGCTCTACCTGTCAGTAATTCGAAAATATTCAGACTAATAACAGGTAACAGCAATTTTGTTTGTCTACCTAAAAAGCAACTGCCTACGTCGCGGTCGCCTGTGTATTTTATCACCCCACTTTTTTTATCGTCGTCGCTCCACCTATTATTTTATTTTATTTTAGGCTAGCGCCAATGGTACAAATGGAATGACAAAAGGTTGCCTGGAGAATGACTGAAAGGTTGCCGGAGCTCGTTTTAGGCCAAAAGGCATCCTATTGTAAACAAAATGTCCCGTAGAAGTACTAAAAGCTGTCTTATTTTTATCATTTTCGTCCATTTGAACCTGATGAAATCCATTGGCTAAATCTAAAGTTGTAAAATAATGCGATTTTCCTAATTGGTCTAAAATATCTGTAATATTAGGTAATGGAAATGCATCTCCTGCAGTTATTTCATTAATTATTCTAAAATCTACGACCACGCGAAATTTAGGTAAACCTGATGAATCAGTTTTTTTAGAAACTACTAATAAGGGACTATTCCAAGGACTGTAAGACGGATAAATTATTCCATCCTTTAACATTGCATCGGTTTGTTCTTTTATAACCTCCCGATGTTGAAAAGGTAATCTATAGGGTTTAATATTAATAGGTCCCTTAGTAGGGTCTGTAGAAATTTTATGTTTTATTGTGTTTGTACAAGAGAGTTTATCACTTTCTAAATAAAAAATATCGATAAAATTTTCACAAATTTCTAGAAGTGAGTTAGTTTCCTCGACATTTAATCCTTCTAAGTTGAGAGAATGTTTCAATTTTTCTAAACGTTCAAAGTAATTTATATTCGTGTTATTTTCAATATTATTATTATTATGACTAAGCTCTATAATGTCAAATTCACCTTTAGTGATAGGTTGTACGTTAACTCTGGGTAACGCAATTGTTAAGGGTTCATTAGATATATTAAAAATACTAATTAAACATTTATGATTATGTACTTTGGTCAAAGAAGAACGTATATAGAGATTTTCAGCAAGTTGTTTCGATTTTACGATACCTTCAGTACCTGAAACGTTGGCCAAAGCATAAGTTATCATTTCACATCTTGGGGGTATAGTCGTTAAAGTCTCTGAAGGCAAATTCTTAAAGCAATTGTCCTCAAAATGAACAGTTTCTTCTTCATAATTAATTTTAGTTTTATATTTTTGCAAAAAATCGCGGCCTAAAATTCCGTCATTTTTTATAGGAATGCTATCTGGTACGATATGAAAAGGATGAATTAATATTTTATTATCTTTTAATTGGATTGTTACATTATATAGACCTTTCGTAAAAACCGGTTCTTTACTTATACCTTTTAGTTCAATAATACAGTTTTGATCTAGCTTTGAATGGTCTTGTAAAATAGACTCCTCTAATAAACAAACATCAGCCCCTGTATCTAACAAAATTTGCAATTCTGACTTTTTAGTGCCCAATGAAGTTATTTCAATTATATCTAACTGTTTACAATTATTAGAGAATAATACTGAATTAGGAGACATATTATTTGAATTATTACGAGTTGGTTTGATTTTAATATGTTCTAGTGGATTCTTATTATTTGAACAGCTACTGTTTATACTGATTGAACTTTTTACGAAGCGCTTGGCGGGCTGTTCACAACCAAGGCTTCGTTGTCGAAAATTCTTGGACAGATGTAGTTGGTTGTGGAGGAGAAATACTAAGATTGTGTTGGAGGCTACTGGGGGGTAGAGACGTTATAGTTTGTATTTGATGAGAATTATTGACAGGTTCATTATTATAGTTAGGACGGTATCGTCGCTGTTGTTGAGGTATCTCTGAAAGCATTTGAGGTCTGTTTGAACTACGGGGATTGGTATAATTTTGACGATAATTGTTCCCATTATAATTATTGTTAAAATTTCGTGAATTTGTATTTTGATTGTAATTATGATTATCGTTTCCCCTGTAAGAAAAATTAATTCTAGCATTAATAGGTTGTTCCCCGTTATAATTTTGCCCATTTGAAGAATTTGCGTTAAAATGTTGTTGTGGACTGAAGCTTTGATAATTAGGAGTATTAAAATTATTTCTTCCCATATTTTGTTCATATTGTATAAGTTGCCTACATTGAGAAGTTATATGATTATTTTTATGACAGAACATACACAAAAGTTTAGGATTTTGGTTATTAAAATTTCTATTTCCCTGACCCACAAAACCTACATTTTTAAAATTTGAATTTTTTGCTCTAACGTTGTTTTCGAGTTCCATTTCGATTGCTAATGATAATGTCCTGTCTAAATCTGTTGTGTTTTCAGCAGTTACTCGAATTCGTATTTTTTCATCATTTAGCCCTTGTCTAAACGTGTTTACTAAAATTGACTCTAAATTTTCTATTAATACCTTAACAGAATTATGTTCATAATTTAAATGACAAGTTTCTTTATATTTATTATGCAGGTATCTTAATCTATCTCCATATTCTGTAACGGTTTCCCTAAAGTTTTGTTTTATATTCATTATTTGAGTTAAAAAATGAGAAGGCCGTCTTTTATTCGTAAACTGTTCTAAAAGAAAATCTCTAATTTCGTCCCAATTTAAAAATTCTTTATATTGTGTCACCTCTTGAGCTTTACCTTTTAATTTAGTACCAAAAATTAATTTAGCTAATTTATTTTTTTCATTTTCTTTCACAATATGCATTACTGCGTCACAGTTTTTTAGAAAAAATTGAAGAGAATTTCCATCGCCGTAGCCGTCAAATGAATTTATTAAATTTAATACATCAAATGCATCTTTTCCTTCAGCCATTTTTTTGTTTGTTAAAATTATAAAGATTAAATACTAATGTTATACGGTCGATTATTCAATTACTTTTTCAACACACAACGTATTTGCAGTACCTTTCACAAAATAAATATATCTATATAATTTCAAAAATGCATAACATATAAAAAAAAACAAATAGTGTCACCACAACAGGAAAATAAAAGAAAAAAACTTACAGCTTCATCCTTAGTTAGCTGGAACGTAAGGCGAATTTCCTCGTTTTCTTTCTTCTTCTCGAAACTTGTTGCGTACTGGGCGCTCCTCCAAGTCTGTTGAAACTTCCTGTCTTTGGTATACCGATGTGGTTTAACTGGTGTGATTCCTGCTGCGTTCTAGGCGCTCCTTCAGAAAACACGGGGTAGTATATCCAGATCCGCTGCCACCAATGTTATGTTTTAATATTTTTATTACTCGCCGAATGCCACCACTGTTAGGACTTAATAATTTTAGTATTTTGTATTAGCACTGGTAGTAAATATAAACACTTCAACTTGTTTCAAATCTCTCTATTATCTTCTGTACAAGAGGGACACTTCTTACTTCTAACAAATCTTTACTCTTACTGTGTCTACTGACTTAATTCTACTGACAATATAGTACTGACATAATGACTGACCTGCTCTATACTGACTACCTAGAACTTATTTTTATATGAATTCCCTAATTTGAGATGCAGTGGCGTATCTGTAAAATTGATTAAAAAAGGTGTCTATAAAAGTAATTTGGGGAGTATTTGCTACGCCACTGCTTACTGTACTACAATGGTTTCTTTTAATGTTTTTATAGCTGAACCTTCCCAAGCTTTATCGACATAGTGTAAATGAGTTTATGATAGGTTTTTTCGGGTATAATAATATTTGGGGCGGAAGAACGTGCATAAAATAGAATTTGAAGTAGAATTTAAAATACATATTGTTTACTTAGAATTTCCCTTGCAATAAACGACTATTAAAGCAGCTTTTGTCGGAAGGTTCCGCCGAAATATAATGTATGTCTAAATATTGCATTTACGTGTCAAACTATCTCTAGACTAATGAATATATAATACTTAAGACTATTCACAAATAAAATGACTATAAAATAATGGGGTCACAACAATACATTTTAGAAAAAAAAGTTTTTGGGCTTAGTTTCTCAAGTACTAATTAAGTCATATAAAAAGTTTTTATTTGTATTGCTATGTAAACGTATTGTTACGTAGGTGGATAAATGTCCAATTTTAAAATAAAACTATTGTTGGAGGTCAATTTTTTAAATTTTTGGTCACCCTGTACATCAAATAGGAAATTATTTAATGTCAAACGAATTTTTTTAAGCAAAAAATGTAATGAAAAATTCATTTTTGCTGGAAATTAAAGTCTCTTCAAATATAGTTCTCTAGAACAACGAAAATTGAATATTACCGAATTGAGTATATATCCTCGAAATGTATTTAAGCTTATATCTTGCACCCGAATCTGTTGAGAAAAATCAGTTATATGTACTTTGTTTTGGATTTATATTAAGCACTATCTTTTATAAATAAGTATAGTTAAGTTTTATATAAGTATTACATTTTAGCTGAGTAGTAAATGTTTAAATTATAATGACTATTTAGTTAAGTTTAATAGTTTATACGAAACGCTTACTAAACTGTTATTTAATGAGGCGTTAATAAATCAATAACTAATCGCATATCTATTTCAATAGTGGTCACGCCTTGAGAAGTTTTACCATAGTCATTTATATATAGTATTATCGAAAAGTTTGCATCGTTAAAAGCGAGAAAACAACCTTTTAAATAATTATATTATAGTTTTTATGTTCCACTTACTTTTGATGCGTTCCTTTAAACCAAGGATAGAGTTTATTATAATTTTTGTTAAAGCGTTGGTTTATATTTTATTTGTCTCTTGGCGTTAGCATTATTTTCTATAAGTTTATATATGTTTCATTTTATTTTAGTTTTTGTTTCTTTAGGATTAGACAAGAATAAATTTGTATTTTTTAAGGTGGAACATGCACAATTTGTTTTATTTTTATTTGTATGGTATATTCTTTGACATTAAAAAAGTGTACAAATCGTTAACAGACATTTTTTTAAACATATTTAAAAAATGCCAATATAATATTTCGAACTGTAACGCGAATGAGAAAATTGTTTAAAAATGTAATTTTATTCTAAAAGCAAAAATTCCTCGGTTACAAAAAGGAGTTAAACATAAGTATATGTATTTAATATGCTTTTATAGATTAATAATTTTCTAGGGATGTAATAATAATGTTTGGTATAAATACCAGCAATTCAACAAAAAACACGGCCTGCACAGCTGGCTTAAATAAAACAACAAAGTTTAAATAGATAAAATATAATAAACACAGCATAAAAATACATAGTTCGTAGTTCCGTATTTAGGTAACATTTTGCTAAATGTTAAATTTAGGTTATAGTCTCTAAAAAATAAAATAAAAGGCTATAATAAAAGTACATTAGTAAGTCTTTGGCGAGAATATTACATAAATATTTAAACTTTTCTCTCTCAAGTTAGACAGTGATTTTTCAATCAAATTTCAATTACAAAAAAAAGTACTTTAAACTTGATTAATATTTTGGAGATTTGTCCATAACTCAGTCATATTGAAGATTTGAATTTACATTTTTTAAATTAGATTTATGTGAAAAAATGTAAATGGTTTAAAACTACTAATAACGGACTTTACACGAACAACAAATTAAATTTACATGCAAGTGTTATAAAAGTACAAAAAGTAAGTGACCATGATTGGATCGACCTTGAAGAGATATCGTGTATATCAATGATATGCCATTAATTTTGCAAAAAAGTTCAGTTTGCTGATGACACTTTGAGTTATATAAAGGGTAAAAATATTTTCGTAGCTTCAAGTGCCCTAAATTTAGAACTAAACCTGTTGTGTTTTGAGGATTAAATACCGATCAACTCGGAGGATTCCTTATCTTTGTTACTAATACTTTAATGATCGTCATCGTCTTTATCAACAGGCTCTCAAGTCAATTGGGGACGCACTGTGTCTTTTGGAAGCAGAATGACGAATGTATCCATATACAGTACAACTTCGACAGTCCGGACACACGATACACCGGACACTCCAGTAATCCAGACGCTTTTATCGTCCGGACTGTTAAAGAGTTTACCTCTATAGTCCGGACAGTAATTCGCAAACGTTTTTAAACGTCACCTCACATTCGTATCCCTGCGTGTTTTCGACTTAAAATAATAGAGTCTAGTATGGTTTACAGTTTCCAAGCGAGAAGCACGCGTTTTTTTATCTGTCTTGTTTTCGCGCTTTAAGTGTAAATATATGTGCAATTTGTAATCATGTCAAATAAGCGTCAACATATTACATTAACTCTTAGTCAAAAGTGCAAAATCCTAGATAGTATTGAGCATGGCGCTAAGTTACGAGAAGTAGCTAGAACATTTAAAGTACCGAAGTCCACTGTATACGATATCAACAGAAATAAGAAGAAAATCAGAGAATATGTAGCCCAATCATTTCAAGGATTAGAGAAACGGAAAGTAATGAAGAAATGTGAAAATCCAGAAGTAGAGCAAGCATTATACACATGGTTTTTGCAACAACGTAATAAACATGTCCCCATCTCGTCTGATATTTTGTGCACTAAAGCAAGATTTTTTTATGAGCAAATAACTGGTAGAAATGACTTTTTGGCTAGTTCAGGATGGCTGGATAAGTTTAAAGGAAGATATGGAATCCGTTTTTTGAAAGTGTGTGGTGAACGAGTTTCTAGTGATGTAAATGCGATACAGCCATTTCAGCAAAATTTTTTGAGAGTGGTTAGTGAAATGAATTTAAGCAGAGCGCAAGTTTATAATGCTGACGAATCAGCTGCATTTTGGAGAGTTTTGCCTGATCAGACATGGGTACACAATGAAGAAAAATCTGCCCCTGGAAGGAAAATATCAAAGGACCGTGTCACTTTTATGCCTTGCTGTAATGCTTCAGGAAGCCATAAGCTTCCCCTTTTGGTTATAGGGAAAGCTGAAAACCCCAGAGCTTTTAAAAATGTTGAGCTGCCAGTGATATATAAGGCAACCAAGAGAGGGTGGATGACCAAGTGTTTGTTTTTAGAATGGTTTAAAAACCATTTCATCCCGAGTGTTACTAAATTTTTAACCGAAGCCAAACTTCCCATCCAGGCATTGCTAATTCTGGATAACACGCCCTCACACACATCCGAAGAGGATATTAATTTCAACCCAAATTTCAAAGTGTTGTTCTTACCACTGAACTGTACCGCCCTCATACAGCCAATGGATCAAAATTTAATCCAAAACATTAAAGTTTCTTATAGAAAAAGCTTATTAAACCACATAATAAATTCGAAAGATAATGACATTGTTCAGCTTTTAAAAAACTATAATTTAGCAGATGCTGTGAAAAAATTAGATCAGGCTTGGAAATCGATCACCGAGAAAAATATTTGGGCAAGTTGGTCGGCGCTTTGGCCTTCAGAATTAGTGGAGTGGGATGATGAAGACCTTATTCCACTCAGTGAATACCTTAAGCTGAAATCTGATGATGACACATGTTCAGACATGAAGGCCATACAACAGTCTTTGAAAAGTATTGACACGAATTTAACTGATAAGCAAATTAACACCTGGGCATTAGGATTGAATGAGAATGTCAAGGAGCTTACAGAACTGGAGATAATTGAGGAAGCAGTCAAAAATAATAACGAATGTATCATCAATGAAAATACTGTTCAAGAAAATGAAGTCGAGTCCAGTTCCAAAATTAAACATGGAGATGCCGTGAAAGCATTTTCTGTATGTCTTCAATGGGCAGAAGATAATGATGTTCAGCTACAGGACCGTCTACTTTTACAAAAATTAAAAGATGTAGCGCATGACAAATACTTAAAAAAAATTAATCAGTCAAAAATAACTTCTTTTCTACCATAAATAATGGATGTTTCTGTATTGTTGTTAAAAAATATGTCTATGTTTATTTTTCTTTGTTTATTTTTTTGATTAGTTAACTTTAATAAATATGTATTTGTACATATTCTATTTATGTGCATTTATTGATGTTAATAAAAAAATTAACTTCTTTTCTACAAAAAATAATGGATATTTCTGTATTGTTCTTAAAAAATATGTCTGTGTTTTTCTTCTTTGTTTATTTTTTGAACAGTTAACTTTATTAAATATGTACTGGTGTATTTATGTGCATTTATTGACGTTAAAGAAATACGTCCACAATCCGGACATTTCGGTAGACCGGACATGACGAAAACTATATCTGTCCGGATTACCGAAGTTGTACTGTATATATGAAAATACATAACAATAAATAAAGTTTCGTACATTTCAGTAGTGCTATATTTAAAACCTAATGTGATAAAGTAACGATTACAACCTATAGGATTATATTAAAAAACTCATAAATAACAAGTTAGTTACCACCCATATGAATCTTCTTGATAGTATTGCTTTTAATTATCTACCTCTTAGATCAATTTATTGTATAAAAGATACACATGGTGTTACAAATTGGAGAAGTATGGGGATTCCAGAAATCATAAGAGCTACAAAGTCGGTTAATATAGGTAAGTTGCGTAATTTAGTGACGAGTACTATGCCGTTAAAAAATTGATAAAACCGCAGGTCGTTTCGAAGAATTTGTGAAAAACCGAATTTTCCCTATTTGGATTTTATTTTTTCCTGACACTATTTAAAAGGTGGGATTTTTCTTTAAACTTTAAATACCTCTATACCAAAAATCCATGATGTATCACACTCATACATTTATTCTATATTAAACTTAGAGTTACCCTGTATAAAGGAAAATACTTGCTCTTGTATGCAAAAAAATACATATGTCCTGATCTGCCTTTTTTTTTAAAGCTAGACGTTATGGAAGTGCAAAATGTTGGTAGTGTGTTATGCCCTCGAGCTAGCCCATATATTGTTATGTAATTGTTTATATACAAAGAGAAAAGACATTTAACTTGTTCTTTTTTGATTAACCGCTTTAAAAAAAACATTTTTTCCTTTTGTGGAAGCTTTCTCCCCCAGGACTACCATGTATAAGGGAAAAATGTATTTATATACAAACAATTACGAGAAATTTGACATGTTTCACCGTTTGCTAAAAAAGAAGAATGCTTTTGATATAAATTGTTTTCGTTTTCAGAATGTTAGCGCTACCCGTCGGGATGAAAATAAAATATCGCAGTTTGATGCGGCACGAAAAAGTGTCATAAGAAAGTACTTTTAGGTTTTGGCTGTTTCCCAAAATAAGGCCACAAAAAAATAAAAAGTAAAAAATCTAATTCTCGGATATCTACGGAAGTTCACTAAATATTCTGAACTATTAAACAATATATTATTTACCACAAAAAGCGCAACCTAAATTCTGTACACCAGATTCCACAAAACTGTAAGATTTCAAAGATTTTGCAAATATTTTACAAATTTCACAGATATTTCAGATATTCCACTAACATTCTAGAGATTCTCCAAAGTTTGTATAGATTCTAGAATACGTTACTTCAAATAGAAAAATCCAAATCTACTACCAGACCCATAAGTGGGGAACATCATTGGTATTGGAAGGTCACATGCTTTCTTAAAATAAAGTTTAAAAAAATCCAGATCAGTTTTTAAAAAACGAAGTTGCTGATGGTGGTCCGAAAACAAAACGTCGGAATGAAAATAAAATATCGCAGTTTGATGCAGCACAAAAAAGTCATAAGAAAGTACTTTTAGGTTTTGGCTGTTTCCCAAAATAAGGCCACAAAAAAATAAAAAGTAAAAAATCTAATTCTCGGATATCTACGGAAGTTCACTAAATATTCTAAACTATTAAACAATATATTATTTAACACAAAAAGCGCAACTTTTTTGTAATTTAACCGATCTCGTACGATTTATACCTGTTGTGTGCCTTGGCATCAAAATCATATTCAAAATTAACTGTTTTGGAATTATTATTACTTAAAGGCTAATAGCTTGCACATTCCTATCTTAGTTTTTATTATTCTGTTTTCTGCTAGAATTAACTACCGGTTTAATCTGAGGTTCGATATGGTTCAATATTCACTAATTCCAGCCGGTCAACCTATGCATTGATGTCCTAATTATTGCAAAAGTGTGGAATATTAAAAACTAAGATAAGAATGTGCACACCATTTGGTTTCAAGTCAAACCTTTTAGATTTTACCGAGGATATTACAGCCATAAGTGTCTAAAATGTCAATGTCAAATGTCAATAATTCTGAAACAATTGAATTTGGGTAAAGAGTATGCTTACTAAAGAAAGCGTCTAGGATTTCAAAAGGAAATCGAAATTGCAACAAAATTCGGTGGGATTCCATAAAAAAAAATAAAGTTGACCGCAACCCAGCTTTTTTGAGAAATAAAAATATATTTTCTAAAACTTACATGACAACTTCCATTACTTTTGAATTTACGATTTTTGTCTACTTGTTCAAATAAAGTTAACAATGGGGTTAAAATATATTAGATCACCCTTTACCTCATATGCCCAATGTGTTTTTGCAGTTAAAAACAATAAAGAATATCCATCCGTGATACGTGAGGGGCACCAGACCTGAATAATTATTATTTCACTTACCTTAAATATTTACTTTGATATACAAAATTGCTTGAAATATAATTATTATCGCCAGTGGCCACAGTCCAGAAACATTAAGGCGCAAACGTGACTTTGAAGTTATTGCACAATGCAAGTGTCGGACTATCCGGAAATGGCCTCGGGCATGGCGCATGTCTCATTCGTTTAGTATGTTCATACTTCGTTGCTTACCAAGCGTAAGATTCAAGAATTCGGATGGTGAAATGTGAAATGTAGCATAGACGAATATTGCAACCAAGCAGATGTTTTTTTTGCAATGACGGCAAATTTGAAACGAGACTTTGTTGTTTACCTATTTTTTGTTAAAGTATTAGCATTTCAGACTATATTTTATCGAGCTAGGATGATCCACAAAAACGTGACAGTACAAACTGTTATTTTTCATAACAAAATCATTTGTGCGTAATAAAAATTAATTTTAAATTTTCGATAAAAAGGTTTTGGTCACGCATCCTTGATTAACTTACATTTTTTTTATTCTATTGATTTTTATGTTGCCAAAAAATCACAATTATTATGAAATGACACGGTTTTATATATTTTTTTATATATAAATAGACAATTAGAAAGTAAATAAAACTCTGCCCTTTGAGAGAGGTTGTGATTATTTAATACTGCCATTAAAAGTTTCCTGATAAAATATCACAATATTTATAAAAAAATAAGCAAATAAAATAAAAAAAATAAGTTACCTAATGGGGCGGAATCAAAATAAAACTTTTTTTTTCAAATTTTAAAATTAAATTTTATTACGTAGAAACGTCGGTAGAAATGTTTCTATTTGACTCCAATTCAACTTTTTTAAATTTAGGCTGTCCCATGTCCAGACTAGAAATAATATGTCCATTTAGTATATAATTCTTCTATATTTCATTCGATTTTACAACTAGGAGGAAAACTTTAAATATAAAACTCTCTTTTTTACCTAAAGTGAATTTGGCAAAAATATTTTAATGTATACATGCATACATGACCCAAAAATGCTGTCCCTATTATTTTGTCAACTTAGTTTATTTAAACCTAATTATATACACTTTTTTCAGAATTTGCTAATTTTTGGGAGTTATTGTATACATATAAATATACAAGAAACTTTTTTAATTTGAAGTTTTATTCTAGATGTAAACTCTAATGAGATATCTCAGAATACACTAAATGAACACCCTGGTAATATTAACGTTTTAAATGTAGATTCACTAGATTTGCACGAGAAAAGATATCGGATTTATTTTCACAAAGCTGGTATCGAAGTTAATATTTTTATTTAAAATACGAATTTTTGCTTTAGGTGCTTGGACAGGAAAATACTTGCTATATGGAGTCGGTGGCTTTGTTGAGAGACTTGAAGCCTCCCGTTCCCAATTAAATGTCTTGCTACGTGCCGACACGCGAAAGTTTTTCCTATAAAAAAAAATATGAAAACCACTTGTTTTTTACAAGTTTCTCTTCTATGTAGACAGAATAGTCATTTAATTCTGTAGAATAATCTTACGATTACCCTATTCTTTTACGGTTTTCGCAATATTGACATAAACAACAGGACCATTATACCTACACTATGCATAAGTATAACAAAAAAATATTTTTTACTTCTTATACAGTTTTAATTACGAGAGAAACTACAGTTCATATGTCGTTTGCGTAAATTACACGATTAATCAACATTGTTTTTGGAAAATGCATTCAACAAATGTTTTTGAGTAAAATACACTAATTTCAAAACTCGATCGATTTGATTTAACGTACTAATTTGCTAATAATTCATCTCAAATACGGACATAAACCGAGACAAAACTTATAAAATGTCTGCCTGAAACCTGAAACAATGTATTATAACAAAACGGCATTTGTTTTTGATGATGAGTGGGACAAAGACGTATATTCCGGGTGACCACGAACTAATGTACGACCCCCTTTTTTTCGTTATTTGTTAAAATACCAGTTTGATATTTTGTGAACATGTATGTGGCACTATTTGTCAATTTATCATAAATAAACGGCATTTGGTTTTATGTGTGGGACAAAGACGTATATATCGGTTCGTTGTTTGTTAGAATATCAGTTCGATATTTTTTGAGCATGTATGGAACATTATTTTTAAAAACTTTTAACCCATGTTTAACAAATTTGTTCACTGCTGGTATAACCGGAAGTGGTGCCATCTATGAGTTTTTAAATGAAAACCCCCGATTTTTATTTACATTCCGATAAAACTTAAAATGTCAGTTTTCAGATTTTTGACATTGGATAAAAAATGGCGGAGCTATAGACAGGCACAATTGGTCTTATTTTGCTTAGTTGACCATGTCAAAAAATTTAATAAAATTTTAGGTTCCCAATTCATAAAAATAATATTAATATATAATAAAATAAATTTTATTATAAATAATTTGAAAAAGTTATTTTATATCAAGAATATGTAAACAGATTTTATGTTAAATGCAATATGCTTAGTCACGGTACCTACTTACTAAGACTGAATTTGCATTAATATTTGTAACATGGTCAACTATATAAGCAAGCATTTTTTGTCCGATTTCAAAAATTTATAATTATACAATTTAAACCTTTATCGGAATATATGTAGTTAAAAATTTGGGGGTTTTTCATTTAAAAGTGCATATATGTTTGACACTCCCGGTTAAATCGGAAATGAACAAAACTATCAAACTTGGGTTAGAAGTAGACAAATGGTGGCACATACAAGATGAGAAAATTTAGATTTAATATTTTAAGAAACAAAGAAAAAAAGGGACGTACATTAGTCGGTGGTCACCCGGTATAGTATACCACTTCGTCGTGCTCTCTCTGTTGCCCCTGTCCAACATTTTAGTCAGTTATCAGTTAACAGGACTATTCCAGGTAGTATTTAAGTTCATTGGCCTAAATAGTAGACATTATTAAACCTTCATTCATTTATAAGAAAAAAAAATCCCAACTTTTTTACCTGTATATTATAATTGTAAGGAAGGGGCCAGGTATTTATTGTCTACATTTTGTGTGAGTTTTTCAAAACTCAATAAAAGTATCTAACTTTAAATTGATTGAAACAAATATTTGTATTTATATAAAATAAAAACACATTTCAAAAAATAATTGCCATGAGTATTTTTTAAAATAAATGAAATACCTAAACATTTGGATAGCTTTGTTGGGCCTTTTTCTGTATAGTTAACGGTAAAATACTAATTTGTCACCAAGAAAAGTGATGGGGAGCTTTCCCCTCAACTAAAAATGGGCCAAACCAGAAAATAATCCAGAATTTAAAATACAAAATAAAATAGCTAAGTTTAAATAACGGGTGTTACACAGATTAGTTTGCTTGTCGTACTATTTTTGAGTTTCCTATCTTCTTTGCCTGTTTGGATTTCCATATTGCAGAAATAAATATATTTCAGTGAAATATATTATTTCAAGTTATCAACATTATTTTGTATGCCACTAAATTAAAAACAATCGCTATTTTAATTTTAAATTTGTCAAGAACAAACATATTCCGAGAATGGCGGCATTTTACGGATGAAGATCGAAAAATCCTAATATAATTCCGACTAACTCGAAGTCAGAGAAAACTATCGTTAACTTAGCGAACGCTAATTGTATATAAACAAATAAACATAAGAACCTAAATAATCAAAACATTATTAAAGTTAAGTAATTACTCTAATTTAGTTCTGGATAATAAAAGTTTAAATTACTTGCTTCCTTATGTGCCATTATAACAATCAGTTTAAACCCAAATATTCTGAGAGATATATTTATTTAAAACTAAAAAGCTTATGTTAATAACATTACATGTTACTGAACTAGTAGCCTGGTTGGCCTTTAGCTAATATAAGTGATACTCAATTATCTCTGTTGTGCAATACATTTTTCTCGTTTGGACCGTAGCCAAAATATTATCAGGTAGGGTGAAATGAAGAAAGCAAAAATTGGACAGTTTCATCATAGATCTGATCCAATGCCAGATAAAATGATTATCCGTGGGGTTAAAGCTAGCCCCAAATGCGTTTTCACGACTATTGACGGCGACGAAGCGCGATGGTAGGGTTAAAGTGTTTAAACTACTAAAAATGTGTTTTGTTACTTTAGATTAGTCAGCGTTATAGCAATCTAATAAAAGCTGTTTAGACCTAGAAAAGTAAATTTAAAATTGAGTCTTTTAAAAGGTGCATTTTGCGGATTTAAAAAATTCAGCTAGCCAAGATTTGTTGCTTTTAAAAACTACTAAAGTTTTCCTAAATTTTGCGAAAAAAATCTATCTGCGTTATGTCGAAAATATGCCTTCAAATATAGCTAGAGACAGTCTACTGTCAAACAAAAAAAAAATGCGTTACATAGGCAAAGAGAAATTTGTAACATGGTAAACATTAATTTATTATCTCTTTGGTTTAACGTGCGGAAGTTTTCCATAAAACATTATTAGTCATTATTGAACTGGTAATTTTAGGTATATACTCATTGCTAAAAGACACAGACCAAAAAAATTAAATGAAGAGTTTCAATTAAGTTAAGAAAGAGGGCAGTAACAGAACAGTAATATTCAAAAAATTTTTGTACATTGTACTGAAAAAATAATATTGATTCACCGCATTTGGTTTGAAGCAAGCCTAGATAGTTGATTAAAAGAAACGTTATAAAAAAAATAGACCGACTATAACAATAAAGGCTAAGAAATAAACAATAGCTGAACCCGAGAAGTTATATGCAGAAGTTATGTTTTTCTTTTGCATTTTGTCAGCTAATTTTTCTATGTCTTTGAATTTGTGGCTTGCAATATTTAGCTTGGGAATATATTTTGACAGAGTTTTATATTGTTCGTTTAATAAAATGTCAGAAAGGTTTAGACTATTTTTGTTTTTCTCACAACACTCGTCAATCATTTGGCATGCATTGTATCCCCAAAGTAACGCTTTCAAAATTTCTTGAAATTGCATCTACTGGTTTATCCATATTATTATATGAAATTGTTAGACTTTCTGGATTAGGGACTGAAAATAGCCAAATATTACTTATATGTAGCTAAATGAAAATATCAATATCTGACCTTATAATTATTCACTTATCACAAATATCTGTTATTTTAGTAATAACTTAATGCAATTGTATTTCGCAATTAATTTTAGAAAGCCTAAAAATATAGGTCTATGTTGCGTACAGGTAATTTTGTTTTCTATAATTTTTATATAAATACTATACTCAATTTCGGAAAGTGTAATATAATGTTGTTTACTTTTGTCAATAACTATATATTTTACAGAGGGATGGATTAAGCGGAACATTGATAATATACTTTCAATTTTTTATTTTCAAAGTATACTTGTAATTGGACAATGTTGAGTAATAAATTTGCATTTAATAAATTAAAAAAAAAAACAGTAAATTCTAGACCGTGATAAAGAGATTTAGTATCTTGTTTAAGTTCATTAGTTAATTGAACAGGGATAATTATAGCGCGATGTAATAACCCTTTTTTAGCAGCCCAAATAGCATTAGAGCAATCACCTGAAGTTGTAACTGATTTATGATCATTTTAGTCAATGTAATAATATGCTCTTTCAAAATTATCTTTTAGAAATAAAAAGTGAATATCTTTGAGTAAAATATCCTTCTCAGAGTCTGAAGAATTACCTAGCATTGGGTAAATGTTTTTCCAATTTATAAAAGAATAAAGTGGTATTTTATAAACGATAATTTAACTTTTGTTTCCTGGAAAAATTCTTTTAATTTAAGTAAACAAGTCCAAATGTTTTCGTAGCTAAAAGAATTTTCGTTATCCATAGCAGGCACATTATATCATTGTTGTTTTGATATTGATAGGTAAACTTAATAATAAAAACATCATTAGAGTCAAAGAAATCTATAAATCTTTATTTTTTCTAATTTTTCAAACTTTTTTTAACAAAATTTTTAGGTATAAACAAATATATAAAAAAAATGTTTAAATTATTTATTTGAAGAAAACTTGTATTTTTCTCTTTAATTTTTGAATTTATAATAACATGAGTTTGAAGATAGTTTTTAAATTCTATTTATAAAATTTATATTTCTAGTTAGAGCATCAGCATTCGTATTGTTGTCAACTTAGAATTGTATTCATTTGCCAAAAGGCATCTTATTATAAACATAATAACCGTTAGGAGTACTAAAAGCAGATTTAATTAATAAAGAGCAATCCGGTGGTTATTTCGTTTATTTTTCTAAAATCTACAGAAATTCGGTATTTAGTTTCTGTGTAGTGTTTGAATTGAGTGAAGAAAGAGAGCAGTAAGATAACAGTAATATTCAAAAACCTATTACAATGCACTGAAAAATAATGTTTTATTCCATGTAGAAAATTTTACTTTGTGAAGTCGGAGCCAAACTTATTAATTACTTGATAACAAAAATATATTTATGTACTGTTCTGATATCTAATACCATGAGTATAGTGTTTTACTGTCGTTAGTAGTTTGGCGCTGACTACACAGTGTAAAATTTTCCACTACCCGGTACTTTCCCAGTTCAAATGTAGTTTCTCATGGAAGTAAACGAATAACGTTTCAAAATTGCCTCTAGAGTTTTAGCAGCACAAGATCAACGCTGCAAAGAATAACACCAAATATTGTCTTGACTTCCTCCAAACGAAAGTGAAAAACGTGTTCACAAAGAATATGCCTTAAAT
This sequence comes from Kuschelorhynchus macadamiae, assembly GCA_030620095.1. NCBI lineage: Eukaryota > Metazoa > Arthropoda > Insecta > Coleoptera > Curculionidae > Kuschelorhynchus > Kuschelorhynchus macadamiae. The sequence goes on from JAUTXW010000327.1 coordinate 101,655, forward strand.
AAAAATCGTGTGTACAGAAAAACACGGAATACGTTGGGTTCTCCCAAAATCCTCCAGAAGGAAAATTTTAATATTACGGTTAAAACTGAACTCTTCTTCGAGTTCACTTCGCGTCGTAACGTTATACACTAGTCATAACACTTAATTATATAATCTAATCTAAACAGTCCAAATACTTATGGTCCCGGTTATGCACCAAGAAAGGATCGTTGTCCCATGGTGTTGAACTTTGACTGGCATGATGAGGAATAATATTTCTACAGGGTGTGTCTCTTACATATATATATATATATATATATATATATATATATATATATATATATATATATATCTAGAATGGAATTCGGAGAATTCTGAATCCGCGGTTTTATCATCCCGATTTAGATAACGTTTTTCTTAGCCGCTAAAAATAAATTATTAATATAGAATTATTATTTTTATCACACAAGCTACATGTATCAATTTTATATTCCTGTATTTTAGGTCCGCATTACAAATTGGAAAACTTCTGAAACCGCACGGCCTCATTGTGGTTGTTGTATTTATCTGTAACGAATAGCAAACTAAAATTTTCCGATGCAGGCTCGAGGCACTTATCAGTAATAGAAAATTGCCAGATTTGGCGAGAAAATTAGTTTCTGCGAACAAGTAAGAGTAAACGATTTATTTGTAAGTCGCTATACATGTGTTTGTACATCTAAAAATATACTAAACGATGGTTTTCGGGCTTTATTTTTATTCTGTGAAGAATATAATACAAGCTAGGTAAACTTTTTTGGGCAGAGAAAACGTCCTGAGCTTCATAGGTTTAGAGCACTCTAGGTAACAAACTTGTTTTTTAATACGGCACCTGTCTCATCGAAAACTGTGCACAACAGTTACTTAAAGTAATGTTTTATTTTACAAAAGGCTTGCCCAAATAATATGCACGGTCTAAATACGTTTGTGTCCAAATATAGAATAATATACTTGAACTTGAAATACTAGAAGAATTAAAACTAGTAAAGGACATCGAAACTTCAAAACCTATGCAATTCCTTCGAGCGATTATGACAAGTGAGTTTATCATCAGTATGTTAACTGCATCAAGTATATTATATATATATATATATATATATATATATATATATATATATATATATATATATATATATATATATATATATATATATATATATATATATATATATATATATATATATATATATTATATATATATATATATATATATATATATATATATATATATATATATATATATATTTATATATATATTTATATATATATTTATATTATATATATATATATGTTGATTTTTACTGCTTCACGGATGGAAAAATACAATGTGTTTTCATTCCGGGTGTACATCCGTTCACTACTGTCGTTCTGAAATGAACAGTTTTGCTGACGTTTCGCCAAAATCACATTTGGCATTTTCGAAGCTTCGAAAAACGTCAGCAACACTGTTCTTTTCAGAACGACAGTAGTGAACGGATGTACACCCGGAATGAAAACACATATATATATATATATATATATATATATATATATATATATATATATGTATATATATGTATATATATATATATATATATATATATATATGTATATATATATATATATATATATATATATATATATATATATATATACATATATGTATATCTATAGAATGGAATTCGCAGAAAGCTGAATCCGCTATTTTACTTTCCCGATTTAGATAACGTTTTTCTTAGCCGGTAAAAATAAATTATTAATATAGAATTATTATTTTTATCACACAAGCTACATATATCTATTCTATATTCCTGTATTTTAGGTCGGCATTATAAATTGGAAAACTTCTGAAACCGCACGGCCTCATTGTGGTTGTTGTATTTATTTGTAACGAACAGCAAACTAAAATTTTCCGGTGCAGATACGAGGCGCTTATCGGTAATAGAAAACTGTCAGATTTGGCGAAAAAATTAGTTTCTGCGAAAAAGTTGTAAGAGTAAACGATTTATTTGTAAGTCGCTGTAAATGTTTTTTACATCCAGAAATATACTAAACGATGGTTTTCGGGCTTCATTTTTATTCTATGAAGAATATAATACCAGCTAGGTAAACTTTTTTTGGCAGAGAAAACGTGCTGAGCTTCATAGGTTTAGAGCACTCTAGGTAACAAACTTGGTTTTTTAATACTGCACCTCTCTCATCGAAAACTGTGCACAACAGTTACTTAAAGTAATGTTTTATTTTACAAATAATATGCACGGTCTAAATACGTTTGTGTTCAAATATAGAATAATATATCTCATAAAAATAAGAAAAACGCTTCATTTTTGAGATACACGGTAATATAATGTTAATATTTTTTTAGTGGCTTTAATATGCCTTGTACATTTTTGGAGATTTTTAAATCAGACTTAGTATACGTTATATTATCACTAATAGCAATTTAAGACCCTTCCGGACTTTTTACTACAATTCATTCTGTTCTGTAACATGGTTTCTTAAATTATTTTGATATTTTCTACCATTTGGAATTCATTTAACAAAATGCATATGGTTCAAGCCCTATATTTCATCGAAAATAAAATCCTATAATATAAAATAAATAAAACACAACTGACAATAGCAACATTGGACAATAGTAAACGCTATGGGTTTAAGAGAGTAGGGGATCGCCAAAGTCTCTTTTTTGAACAGATTTGTCTATTATTTTTAGGAAATGTTAAGCAAGAGGCGCGTAGAACACTTTTTAACTTTATCTTGGTAAATAATAGTGACTATTACTAACTGATAGACTAATAATAGTGTGTAAACAGACATTGTAATTTCAACTGCAGTAGTACAAAAATTAATATACAATATCTGTAGTCATCAGTTTTAGAAACTAATTCGTAATGACAAAACGAAGTCTACAAATTTCCTCAACGATCTCAGCCGAATGGACGAAAGAAGCCATTCAGCAAATTCAATATTGCATACAGATGAAATAACGACAATATCGGAAAATAATATTCATGAGTTACACATCGGCTGGTGTTTTGATCAAAAACTAAATGATGATGTTAAGTATAAACTGTTGATGGCTGTAAAATATAAGTTTCCCATATCCAAAAAAAGCTAGCACCTAACATTGAGACAATGATGTTGTGTGGAGTCAAGAGCTAGCCCAATAATTCAAAATAATAAATTAAAGTTTGTGGCGAAATAATACAATACGAAATTGAATTTAAAATAAACACAGCAACATGTTTCTCTATTCTAATGGCTGAAACCAGATATTCTCGTACTGACAGTTCTCCCTTTGAGTGATGGATTATAAGGAATAAAACGAAAACTTATCCTACACATTGCGAGATGGTTTTTTTGCAATTTTTAGTCAGTAATAATTTAAAGAGAGTAATTTTAGAAAATTTACAAGCACTTGGAGTTGATTGCGCTTACTTGGTTGGACAGGGGTACGATGGGGCGGTTGTAATGAGTAGAAGTTTAAAGGAATGTTAGACTTCCGCCAGAGATACACTTCGCTGTTGTTCGCCTTTTCTGTTAGGGCTTTAACAATGATGCCTACGGCGCCTAATCTGATGCTAACCCGGTACCAATCCACCTAGTGGGCTCGCGCTACTGCTGGGACTGATCCTCCTATGTATGTAATAAAAGTGTCCATAATTAATAATAGAGATATCTAGCAGCAATATACGTGCACTGTAGTGCTCATTCTTTAAATTTAGCTCTTGTCCATTCCTGTAAGGTTCAAAGTATTAGAAATTGCACTGGATATTAAAAAGTAAAGTAAAAGAACTAGAACATGTTCCAAAAACTAAATGGACTGAGTTGATATCCATGTGTGAAACTCAATGGGTGAAAAATCATGACGGGCTAATTAGGTTTACTGAAATTTTTAAACCAATTGTTGAAACACTAGAAGAACTAAAATCATCAGTATGTTAACTGTATCCATTTTATTTGCTTTTACTCTACTTTTATGCAGAATTCTACAGTTTGTAGATTTTGATCTATTTAGAGCTATTGAGCATGTGAATACTCTCATTAGTCAGGTAAGTAATATAAGACTTATTCAGGAAATTAGCAATATTTTTGAAAAATCGGGAACATTGAAAGTTGCCTTGTTTGCTACTATACTCTCGGCTACTTTCACGCCATTGGCCGTTTTTGATCATGTTTGAAAGCGTTTTTCGCATATATTTCACATAATTTTAGCGCAAAATGAAAATATACGTTTTGTAGTGTGAGACTTCCACTTTCGAAATGATATTGCAGATTTCCAATGGGATCATCCACGACGCATTCAGGCATGTTGAAAAATAGTGCATTAAAAAATTCAAATCGCAATTGTACAAAAAATAATAATCTAACAGAGCCTGGTTTTGATATGCATAATCAATAACTATTATTTCGCGTTCGCTTGTCTATAACAAATATAAACAAGTGATAGTTGTGAGTGGAAAACATAATGGAATATTACTACGGACTATCTTGAGTGTGATGGCGAACTCGATTTACGGTCATTATTTTTGTCACGAAAACATCTCTATTTATTGGCCTACAAGAGTGCATAAAAATCCCTAGAATATTTGCAGTGGGGAAAAAATACTTTCGAATTACAGATGCCATTCCGTTTTTTAATGATTTCATTGATGAACTATCTGAAAGATTTGCACCACTTTCCTCGTTATATTTTCTAGTGCCAACTATATGCGATACACATACAGTAAAGATAGAAGACTTTTCCATATACGAAGAATTTCTAGACCTCGATACGTTATCTGCAGAATTAGAGTTATGAAAATAAAAATAGACTGAGTTGCGTCAAGTTGGAAAACCAAAAAATTCTATTGACTCATCAGCATGTAATCGATTTATGTTTCCCAATATACATACTCTTTTTAATATTCTTGCTACATTGCCTGTATCAACAGCTTGGTAGGAAAGATCATTTTCATCATTGAGGCGTTTAAAAGACTATTTGCGCAATTTAACTGGTCAAGAGCGGCTAACAGGTCTTGCCCTTTTAAGCGTGCGGAGGAACATTAAATTTGACACAACTGAGGTCTTAATTCATTTTGCGTGGGAAAAGCAAAGAAATATCCGTTATTATTTTAATAATTATTTTATACATTTTAATGTTAAATGTGTTTCAGTTTAACCTGTTTTTTTTATTACAACTCATTTAAAAATAATAATTCTTTTTTAAACTCTTAAAAAATTTTCCAAAAAAAAACAGACGTTTGCGGATTACTGTTCCTATGAATATTTTTTTATTAGTTAAATAACATTTTAATATTTTGGACATGAATTAGTTTACATCCTGTAATAATTAATATACAGCCATTGTTAATTAATTTATGTGTGTATACCTTGATTTGCCTTATAAAAATAAAAAAAAAACAGTCATATAACAGTGGTTTACAAACGGTTCGTTTTCGAGATACATGTTTTTGAATTGTTATATTTTCAGGTTTTTTTGATAGGCCTTGTACATTTCTAAAAATTGTTAAATCAAATTTTCAATACTATGAGTTATGTCAATAAACTAAGCAAGCTAAGGTTTGGAAAAATCTACAGGATGTTATTTTTTCCTGGTTGCGACCCCTTTAACCCTCTCAAACTGTTTATAGAACTTCACAGACCATTTTTATATTAAAGTCAAATTCCTCATTCTGTTCTTGAGTAAAACTTTTCTAGCCTTTTTGTATTTTTTACGTTTCGAAGGAGTAACAGTCACCTTCCGAGATTTTTTCAGATCTTTCCGTTTCAGGATCCGCAGATGCCGAACACAAACCCGTCGATCTGTCTGTCTGTTTGCGTCATAGGTAAAAAACAGTTTACTCGATTTTCTTAAAATTTTGGTCAAAATTATAGGTCATATGAAGATGACATGGTAACATTTTGGTAAAAATCACAAACATCAATGAATTATGTTGGAATCAACTGGTAAAATTTTGATGGCCGAACAAAATGGGTAAAATGCTTGTAATCGTGAGAAAAATAGTTTACATATCGTCACGTTTTAGCGTTCCTAGATGTTTTATTAATTCCGTCGGTCCGATTGACTTCAAATTTTGATCAAAAATTAAGTGTCCTATGGGGATGATTTGGTAATATTTTGGTGAGAATGTGGGGAAACACAATGGCGGCCTAGTGAAATGTTAAAAAAATTATTATTAAAGAACTACTTATCCAATTTATCTCAAATTTATCACAAACATCAAAGAATTATGTTGGAATCAACTGGTAAAATTTTGGTACAAATCCAAGATGGTAGAACAAAGTGAAGGCTTAACAAAAAATATTTAAAAATTCAGCCTGAAAAACTACTTAATGTATGGATGTAAAAAGTGTGCCATAACTAATTGTGGTATACGGGTCAACTAGTAAAATTGTGGTACTAATTCAGGATGGCGGAACTAAATAGCGGCCAAATAAAATGTTTATAATCGTGAAAACAATCAACCTTTTACATATCTTCGCGTTTTAGCGTCTTTAGATGTGAAAAAATATGTTTTATAAATTTCATCGGCCCGTCTGTACTTCCCAGATTGACTCCAAATTTAGAGTCAAAAATTAAGGATCATATGGGAATGCCCTGGTAATATTTTGGTAAAAATCCAATATGGCGGAACAATGTTAAAAAAATTATTACTAAAAAAACTAATTAACGAATTTACTTTAATTTTTGCATCAAAGTCAAGGGTTACATAGGAATGAACTGGTAACATTTTGATATGAATCCAAGAAGGCAAAACAAAATGGCGGCCAAATAAATTTTTTTTAAAAATCAACATAAAAAATCTCATTCAATTGACTTTAAATTTTGCAGAAAAATTAAATGTGCAAATGGGATAAACTGGTACGAATTCAATATGAGGTAACAAAATGGCGATATGTGTCAATGTAAAAACTACTTAACGAATTTATTTTAAATTATGCCCAAATCTCAAGTGGCATAGGTACAAAGAAACGGGTAAAATATTGGTAGGAATCCAACATGATGGGACAAAATGACCCCCAATAAAAATGTTACAAAAGACAGTATATGTAACAGATATATCCTGTGGCTATGTACTGAACTAAATACGGTCACACTTCACTAACAAATGGAAAAAAATCATAACGAGGGATGTTCCGGGTAAAGGAAAGTTACCGTATTTTTTAGCACTACAACTTTTTGTCGAGATCTAACATATATACAAACATTCGTTCAATTTCTATACCTACTTAAATAAAACCACTGGTACTCCATTATACAATTTTTTAAATTTTGCTTTTGTTTGTTTTTATTTTATTATTTGTATTAATTTAACAACTGTATTTACATAATTCATAAAACAATCAGTTATAACGTTTATTATTTTTCTCCATAAAAAGGTTCTTATTCTAGGAAATAGAATTGTACCGACTTTTTAAATATTTAATTAGGCCGCCATTTTGTTTTGCCATATACGATTGAAAAATTTTACCAATTCATTCCTGTTTCACACTTGATTTTTGTGGAAATTTTTTACTCAATTGGAACAAAGTTTTTTAAAACTTTTTTTTCTTTCCCTGCTCTGTAATCCGTCCGGTATCCAGGGTAAAAAAGATTTACTTCAGGGGGTTTTAATTTCAGTTTAAAATCCCGGAACATTTTATTTACATGCTATGCTCCTTTGTTCATAGCTTTATTTTTATATTCTGTAATTAATACACTATATTATAGGCTATATAGGGGAAGTATTGTTATCGCAAACATTTTCGAAAAATATAAGTTGGTATTTTTCGACGTTTTAGAGTTCTTAGATCACGAAGAACATATTTTTAGAAAAACAATTTGTGATATCTGTAAAGATGTGTACATGCAAATAAAATTTTGGCTAACGATAACTTGAGAACGCGATTCCTTTCAAATTTGAACGAAAATTCGTTTAGGTCAATGTCTCGCCGGGATTCAATTTTGGTCATAAGCGTAGATCCTTGATATTTGAAGGGGTAGAAAACCGTAAAATTTTTATTTGTGAAAGTCATTAGCGTAGATACCTGGTTTTTTTTCGATTTTATATGTTCGAAAAAGTAACATTATCTTTGTGTATATAAAATTATTTTTCCACTATAAAAAGTAGCTCTAAAATTACAAGTCAGCCCCTTAAAAACGTATTTAAAAAACGGTTAAACGTCAAGGTTGTCTTTTATTAAAAACGGTGGAATTCATTTTTCTTTTGCAAAAAAGAGCTTGTTTTTCATGATACAGGGTACTCTTAGGGAGATAAAACGTTCCGTTAAAAACGAAAACAAAATTGTTTATTACAGATGTGTTTAGTTTTTTAAACTGTGGAACACCGTAAATAACTATTTGTATATGAAAACACTTTCTCAACTATACAGGGTAGAGGGGTATGAATCAGCTCCCTGAAAACGAGAATTTTTTTCCAGTCGTTAAATAATGAAACATTATTTTTTTAGCCTTTTGTATATAAAACCAAACTGGTTTACATAATGTGTATAATATTAGCACACAGTCATGTCAGAATAGGTACTTTCTACTAAGTAGTCTCATTGTATTAAAAACGTAAATAACTGAAGTTTTGACAGCCGCTATACATATACGGGGAAGTACGTACTATGTTTGCCAAAACAATTTTTTATATATGTATTTAGATTTTAAGATAATTAGATTTAAGAATAACAAATAACTAGAATATTAATATTAATTTTGAACAAATGTTATATGTAGATTTCGATTATGATCTTTAAAAATTTTGATAATTTTATCACGTTTATTATATAGGACACAACAAAAAATGTCATGAAGTTTTTTATGAAAATAATTTTAGAACTTAATAAAAATATGCAGTAGTCCTGTAAATCGTTTATGTTAATATATATTATAGTCCATTTCCAAATTTGTAGGAGTACACAACCTGATTATATATTCAAAATTGATTAAAATATAGAATAATATATAGTGCAAACATAAACCAGGAAATTTTTATAAATATTCCACATATCCCCTACCTGATGAAATACAATAGGGCCATAAAATTCCAAACAAGGGGTAAGGAAAATAATGATCAATATTTAACAACCAATGTCGTAGCGTTGCAGATTATCTACTGTTGTAAATAAAATAAACATGTTAAATAAATATATATAATTTCAAAGGAAATAAAACGGTATTTCTAAAAATTTTAATAACACACTGATGTATAATAAAGATTTCCTGCTATATAAATTTTAAACTAAAACGTGTGTTTACCAATATAAAAAAAATATAATATTTGCAGAACACAAAAGCTACATAAAGTGGAAAAATGTTTAAATTGCTTGCCAGCTTGTACTGATGTTAACTATTAAAAAAAACTTCTAATTTTCCATCTGAACTAGAACGTTAGTAAATTTATTTTTTTATTTAATAAATAAGATAAAGCAGTGTTTTCCATCTCCCTACCCTTTCTCTTATTCAATTTTATTTAGAATTTTAGCTTAAAAATGTTTTTAAAGGACAGTTAACAAATTATTGACATGCTTGCACTTTTCCAACGCCTATTTTGTTGTAGAAAAAAATAAATATATTGTAATAGAGAATAGAAATATTATGTGCAATTTAATTTCAATGAAAAACGTCCACACTTTTACCTGAATCATATATGGTCTCTTCCATAAGATACAATCTCTTCCATAAGGGTGTCAAGGTCCCACATCTTCTGCTCTTCTTTTATCACATGATTTACAGCATTGCTCCAGTTTTCTTCCGTCACCTGATCTAACAAATCCTTTCACTCAAGCCCAAATACTATTATATTACGTTCCATAGCCATTTCATCAATAACTTGTATTTTAAATTCTTATTTGTTTTTCATAGATATTCTCAAAAGCTCCGGTTTTAAGGCATTATTTTCATACCGTATTTCTTTTTCATTCAGCCATTTTGTAATATCTTGTTTTCGCCAACAAGACGAGGAATTTCTCTGCTAGTCTAGAATGAAAAGTAAACTGCGCTCATCTCTTCATGGTAATATTTCGTAGATTTTGATTCAAATTCCAGTAAACCCCCACTAATCCTTCATCACTCACAATATGAGTTTTGGTTAACCTGTGGCCCTTACCAGAAGGAATTTGTAAACTAGTTGTCAAACCTTCTAAAAAAGCCTGCCGAGAACTTTCAACGCTTTTATTCTGCCAACATTTACTCATAGTGCGGCCTTCGTAATTGTATTTTCCAAGATATTATTTATTTTCTACCTATTATATCTGATTTTGCCAAGAAAAGTTCAAGCAATATGTTCGGTAACTTTTTTCTTCCCATTTCTGGTATCTTTTCGTCGACACTTATAGCTGCCAAAATTTATCAACTGTTGGAATCTCCTTCAAAAAAATAAAAGGAATGCACTTTCCTTATTAATTTTTTTGTGTGTTTCTTGCTTGTTCATCCATCACAATGGTTTTCTACCACGACTTTTCTTCGTTCACTTAGAAGTCTGTATGTTGTTGATTGACTGACTTCTGTCATAGTAGCACATGCGTTGACTATATTTCTAACAGTACTTGCAGGCATCTGCTGCACAATTGCATGATGGACGTTCAACACTTGCTTTGGAATCGAGGACACCCTTGGAAATTGCCGAACTAAAATTTGATGACATTTTTAAAAAAATGTGAGTACACGATATAAGGGTGCAGATAAAAGGTATCAGAGCTACGAAAGTTTAAAATAGGAACACGAAAATTCAATATTAACAATAATTCTCCAGTAAGAAGAGTATCAGAAAAAGGAGTTATGTATGAGTTTATGTAGAAACAGCTGAGAAAAACACAAACGTCTCTCGTCCAAGCTGATAAGCGAAAACCTTTGCAGCAATTGATCATGAGGAAAACCTTAGATGGGATAATCTGTATTAGCTCTAAACCACAATGCTTTGGCAAACTTTCTCTGAACTGACTCAATACAGTCAATATGTCCTTTATAATATGACACCAAAGTATTAAGGCATATTCCAGTTTAGACCTTCGTAAATATTTCCGTTGGCTATTTTATCTTTGAATTTTCAAGACAAACAGAATACGATGGAACACATCGATTAATTAAAATATAGAAAATCATTTTTATTATTTTGTTATCTTAGTAACTTAATTTTATTTATAAAGTTCAAAACTTGCTTTGAAGTAAAAAATCTAAACCTAAATTTATGTTTACTAAATTATTTTATATCAAACCCTAAAGTAACAAACCCATTTTTCAAATTCGAAGTCCAAAACTTAGTTAAATTAAAAGTTAAAACCCCCTTTTTTAAATTCAAAATTTTAAACTTAATGTAAAAATCCAACTCAAAATACTTTTTTAATTTTAACTTTATTACATTTTAACTAGCTTTATTTTATATTTATTTACCATTTTCAGTTTTATTTTACTTTACCTTTGTACGAGGAAACTTTTTGACAAATGGTGAACGATAATTCTTTTTACAACGACGATCTGCGCCACATATTTCAAAAAATAAAAAGCTAAACATCTAGGACCGTTTTGCCAATACCAAGTCAAGATAATTTTTAGAATATGAAAAACGAAGTGTGTTAGCTGCTGATCATATTAAAAATCGGTTACTATTATTGTAAGGTAAAACACATATTGTATTTAAAATCAGGTAAGTACTAGCTTTAACCAGTGGGTCTCGGAAGATATATAATTTACGACTTTGAAATTCTAGAGACAGATGTACCTTTTTTATTTAAAATCAGATACATCATATTAATTCTTTAAAGATAAATCAGAAAATATAAGACCCATAGACCTGACGGCATATTTTGTATGAGTTGATATTGAAATTTAAAAATGAGAGACGCTTTCTGTTTTTTAAAAAAATTAGAAATATATCTAATATTTGAATAACAAAAGCACGAAAGGCCTTCTATCAAAAACACATGGTAAGATTTATCTCATGTTCTCATAACACTATTATTATATGTATACATAAGAAGTTAATTCTGTGGCAGGTATTTTTTCTTTGTAAACTTTGTTAAGCTTTGTTTGAACAAAATTTTAAATATAGCATCGAGTTTAGTTAAGAAATATAGACATAAATAGTTATAACTCTAACTGCTAAATGTAATTTTAAAATCAGATTAAATTTTGAGGGATTAAAACAGGTAGCATACCGCTTAACTTTTCGGAATCTAAGGTATAAAAATATTTGTTGCAAACTTATTAAATATTTTAAATCCAAACCTAAAAACTCAGGAATAAACTTTGAAAAAAACCTTGTAAATTATTGTTAAAGCATTATATAGCATTATATAGGCATAGCTACGTAAGAAACATGCGGAGATTTTTGTTGCAAAAAATCATTGTTTTTCAATTAACAGCGCTACTTTATTTTGGAAATAATTTTTCTAAACTAATTGTTAGCGTCTAATATCTTAAATAGTTGTGTTGAAAATAAAATACTTTATCTTTATTACTTAGCAATACCTTAATTACAGATATTCGAATTTAACGCTTTTCTGTTTATTTTACTCTGCTTTCTATTTAAAATCAATATTTCATAATTTTGTTATGATAATACCTTGGAATGTTCTTAAAAATATATTTTCTGTATTAAGTAATCCTTGGTTATTTTATTTACGTAAAATAGTGAAAATCCGACTTTTTAACAATATTCCACTTGATCGTATTTTTATGAATTTATATTTTTGACGAAAAATTAAATATTTTAGGAAAAGAGTCAAGTATAAATCATTTACCTATTTTTTTAAATAAAAATATCTTAATAGCTCTGGATTTCTCCTTTTTCCTAAATATTTCATTATTATTGTAAACACTATGTGCATCGTAGTATGGGACTACTTTAACATTTTGAACTTAAGTTTTTCAACGACAAATTTCATTTAAGAAGATATATATATATATATATATATATATATATATATATATATATATATATATATATATATATATATATATATATTTGAACTGTACTGTTACATTTTTTAAAAAGTCCTAATTCTTTCAGAATTTCTGTCATTGTGCATTCTGGACCGAATACCCGACATGGCTGTTACAATTTACTCAAATATGAAACTTAACTGGTAAGTATTGTTTTTATTTTTCAATTTAAGCCCAATCGTAATGGATTATATGTCTATTCGTATATAAAATAAATTTTTATATTTAAAAGAAAAATCACTCTTATGAAATGTGTCTTTATACTTTTGGGCCTTAAATAAGTTTCGTTTAATCACTAAGGTAAAAATTGAGTAGCTAATGTTATCAAAAGTCAAACAGTATAAAAACTTTGGTAAAACCTGGTATACAAACGAGCTATATTTTATCTTTACCTTACACAGGTTGTAAATAATTATTACATAATTATTTTGTGCAACGATGTTTACGAATTATTGTTTACTGCTTTCATTGCCTCAGTTACTCAATATAATTTTCTCGCCGTCATTAAATTTTAATAAATTACATGTATGCTATATAGTTTTTCTTTGTCACATACATTCTCACTCCGAACATCGGGTGCGTCGTGAATTTATACGTATTTTTAGCTACTCGGTGTTTACTGTTACTGATTTTTAGCATGCTATGTATACTACTTGTACACTACTTTATTTTTTAATGTAAAGTCGGTAGATAATTCGTAGATTTATGAAATAACCAAAAGCTAATAGATTAATAGATGTTTAGAATTTACCATTTTAAATTCTAGTTAAGAAAGCGAAATTTTGATTTGCATTTGCAAATACATTCAATGTTTTAATATCTGTATGACAAGTTATTAGGTACTCTGTGATTTAGTTATATAAAAACCGTTAATTTAAGCTACTTTTGCTATAAAGGTATCAATCAAACTGAACTTACATGCTAACTAAAGTAGAACTAATACCTCGTTAGAAAGGGTCTGTTCGATTTTTTTTTCTAAAATGGTGAATTCTAAAATAGACGCTATGATATACTCTCTAGAAATAGATGGGAATTTCTAAGTTTGAAAAGGGTTGCAGACAATACGACGAATGACGTCAAACGTTCAGCGTATGATAATTGTTATTTAATATCCGAATCTAAACATTCAAGTCATCCAGAAGACGCACGGTGGAGTCAGCCATTTCCGTTTTTGGACAAACATATTTTTATCTAAAATTAATATTTCTCCCAATTAATTTTCCTTTATCATTTTTAACGTAGGTTTTATCTTTCAACTCTTCCTTTTTAATTTTGAACAATTTAGTATAGAAAATCTGCATAATATGAATGATCGCAGAAGAAAACTCTAAGCTATACAAAAATGATACTTTCATATCTAACAATTTTGTTACATATGCGTATTTTTATATGGTACGTATTTACATACACTATTAATTATTAGAATTATCATCTGAACATGCATCATCTATAGACAAGCATTCTTCACAAACTAATTCTCGGATCTCGGGATTTTTCCATGGAATTTCCTCGAAAATCATTTTTCTTTTAACATAATTATCAATTGCGCTTCTCCTGCGTTGTATCGTTGAGTTATTCAGTGAGAAGTAGATCAGACGAGTGTACAGAGTGATCCAGACAGTGATTTGAAATTTCGTGCCAACTCAGGCAAAACAGTTATATTCAAAACTGGACACGGAAATGAAATACCATATCGATATACGAAATTATACGCCCATGAATTCATTATTTAAGTTGACAGAATCTTAGCGGTAGTTATGCTTTCGTGAATGTCTATTTTTTGTACACGTAATTTTGTATGTAATCGTGTTGTATAATTATAGGACTGCCTTTTTGGTTAGCCCAGGTTAGGCCTTTTTTTTGGGTTCTCGTAAAACGAATCTTCATCGCATGCGGAAGTCAGAAAATATAAAATTGCGTGTATAGAAATTCACGAAAGCATAGTTACCGCTAAGATTTAAAAAAATTAGTGTCGCGCCCAGTGTTGTAGCCAGATATAGTTATGAATTTTTGTGATATAGAGTACCTGATAATTTTCTGCACAATTTTGTATTGCCCTATCATCTTTGAACAGGCATTTTATTTATATATATATATATATATATATATATATATATATATATATATATTCTGGACCAACTTGATGTAACGTACAAATTCGGCAAAATATAATATATAATTTATACTGTTTTAGATCACAACTGTTTTCCTTTGACAATAAGTTCCATAATCTGTGATAAAATTTTCATGAACCTTATTTAAATAAATGAAAATCAAGACATTATTTTTATATATTATAATAAAAACTGTCCTGCTATAGAATCCATAATATTGAAACTAAAACCCAACTTCAAACTAGATAGGAAAGTAGTTTCAATTTCAACATACAGAAGCAATATTGCCTCCAGTGTAAAAATCAGTTTTAGCATAAGTGATTAAATTTCAACTATAAAAAACAACACACAAAAACCGTGTTAGATACAAATCAAGGGAGCCTCCATGGTTTTTTTCACAAGTAAATAAATAAAACTGAGAAACTATTAAATTAGGAGACGAGTTTATGGAAAAAGTTCCACAAAAATGGCTCCACTGTGCGGCGCGGCGGGGCAAACGTAGGTAAACGTCTGTCATGCGGTATTTTAGCACGTCGCGTCCCGCGTCGTGGCGATGGAAAACAAATAACACATTTTTGTATACCAAATATCCAGCATTGGATCCAACGTTTGATGGCATTTCCCGTAACGTCTGTCATCAACTTAACTTATGTATTAAGCTGCATTCAAACAACATGGCAAATATGACGAACGTTTGCCACGTCTTGTAGATGGAAAATACATAGCAAATATAATTTGCTTGTTCTTAAAATATGTAATAATACTTGTTTCATGTTTGACGATTGTTCGTATCGTTGCACGTTTTTTAGATTGAACGTTTGAACAAATTTACCATTCATTTGTTGCTCATAATTTGAGACATAGCTAAATGCAAGTTTTTGGTACATTGTATTATAACACTATTTAACCTAGTTTGTCACTAACTTAACATATTAGCTGTTAGTAAATAATTGTATGCCTTATTAGATTGTAAAAATTTCCTGGTATTAGATTTGGATGGAAATGAGATCCTAATATCTAATACTATTTAAATTTTTGAAGGGAACCAATTTGTGACAAAGCAAGTACCTTTTTACCCTTTATTTTTATCATTTTTGTCGTCATAAAGTTGTACTATAAGGCGAGGTGCCGAAACGAAGTTGTCCAAATATCGACCATACACACCACACAGGTCCGTCATTTGGTTACCCCCAAAGCATTTTTTTCCAATCGCACAAATCTCATTGTACTTTGTATGTGCTTCTTAATGATTCATTTGGTTTTCATGGTGCTTTCTTAGTTTCACAAATATTAATTTTTCTATTATTTCAAGGTCAGTCCCTAAAATTTTTATGATCAATCCAAACTAGGGGTTCTTCGTTAGTGCCTTGATTAGTGTTGTTTAGTTTTGTCAGTGCTTTATATTTGGAAAAAGTATGTTTGCATATTTTGTTTCAAGGTCAGCCACCAACATTGTTTTGATTGATCCAGATTAGGTGACGTTCGTTAGTGCTTATTAGGGTTTCGCATTAATTTCGTCAATGTTTTCCTATCATCATCATCGTTTCCCAGAATTCCTCAGTCGAAACATAGGGCCTTCACAAAAGCAAACCATCTGACTGAACCATATTACGTTTTATGTCAACTTCTTGATATGTGTCCAGGACTTGTTCAGTTTCTGTGCCTCCGCTAGTATTGTTTTTCTCCAAGTGATTTTCGTTCTGCCTCTTCCACGTTCGTCCACCAATCTAGGGCCATTTTGGCGATGTTATTGTTATCTCTTCTAAGTGTGTGACCGATCAACCCCCATTTACGCTTTCTGACTGCCAGTTCTATCGGTTCTTGGTTTGACCTTCTCCAGAGTTCTTGATTGGTGATAGTGTTAGGCCAAAAAATGCGGTATATTTTTCTGAGGCATTTGTTGATGAACCTCTGAAGTTTAAGGGCGATGGTTCTTGTGATCCATGTCTCACAGCCATAAAGTAGCACAGATTTGACGTTGCTGGTGAATAGAATTTTTATCGTGTGGCTATAACAAGTAGATTTCCATATGGGATGTAACCGGCCAAAAGCTCGCCAGGCTTTTAGGATTCTGCTATCTACGTCTCGTTCCGTTCCTTCTGACTTGTCGAATATGCTACCTAGATATGTGAATTCTGCAACGATCTCGATGTTGACTCCCTACAGTTGAAGATTTTCGGTTTTATTTGACAGGATTTGTAGTTCTTTTGTTTTGTTGACGTTGATCTTAAGCCCTACTTTTGCCGCCTGGGTTTCCAATTTCAGCAGTTTTTCCTATATGTCTCTTAGGGTATGAGAAAGAAGGCAGATATCATCAGCGTAGTCAAGATCTTCTAATAGGGTGGTAAGTCTCCATCTTATACCTCTCTCTCTCTCTCTCTCTCTCTCTCTCTCTCTCTCTCTCTCTCTCTCTCTCTCTCCCTCTCTCTCTCTCTGTTGAAAAGCAGAGGGGATAGAATGCAACCCTGTTTGACCCTGCCGAGGATTAAAAACTTGTCTCCTGTTCTTCCCTTGTACATTCCACGGCAGCTAGATTGGTTGCAAAGAGCTATTACCATATTGATGATTTTAGGGGAAACTCCTTTAACTCTCTCGTCACAGATAGCTGCGGGATCAAGGCTATCAAATGCTCGCTGAAAGTCGATAAACATAAGGTATATGGGTGAGTTTTATTCCACTGATTGCTCAAATATGATTTTTAGAGTATTAATGTGGTCTATGCATGATCTGTTCGCGCGGAAACCAGCCTGTTCTTGTATAAGTAGGGGTTTGACAGCCTGTGAGAGGGGACTATGAATCACGCTGGCTGTAAGCTTCTTGACCACGTTTAAAATGGTTCTTCCGCGCCAGTTTGAGCAGACAGCTAGGTCACTCTTTTTAGGAAGTTTGATGATGAGGCCCTCCTTCCATTCTTCTGGGAACGTTTCCTGTATCCATGCTGCTTCGAACAGCGGGTAAAGCATCCTAGCAGCGCTGCTTGCACACGACTTAAAGATTTCTGGAGGTAGTCCTGGTGCTTTATTGCTTTCTTGATTTCTTCAGTATTAGGCGATCGGATGTTGACAGACGAGTTCAGTATGGCGCTGTGTCTGTTGCTGGTTTTATTCGATAGCTTGTTCGTGATTTTGTAAAAGTTACTCGAGTCCCCGGATTCTGCGGCCAGTTGTACTTGCTGGGCAAGGTTGTTGACCCAAAGTCGTTTGTCCCGTCTTAATGCTCTTTTTATCTCAGTATTTTCTATCATTGTATTGGGCCTGTAGATTGGATTTATCTTGCGTGATGTGTGCGCGTAGATGTCTGTTTTGTATGCTTTTTTGGTATTTTTTTAGAAAGGCGTTGTTTAGATCTTCTTTATGGTTGATTCATCTTCCTTCTTGTGCTTCACCTTGATGTTTTATGGTAGTTTGGTCAAATTCTTGTTCCATTTGTCTCTGTATGGTCCGATTTTTAAGATTATCTGTGTTGAATTTAAACTTTCCTTGAGTCTGCTGTTTAAGAGTGGCCAGTTTCAGTTTCCGTTGCGATATTACCAAGTATTTTGTTGCAAAAGTTTTTTCTGAGAGCTCTAATTAGTTCCGTTAGTGTTTTCTTATTTTACATAGAGATATTCGGTTTAATCTGATTTTAACAGTAATCTTCCTGGAACGTCGCGTTGCTGCTATAACTTCTTAATTTAGTTGTAATAGTATTTCCGTGAAGATTCAGATGATGAAACCAAAAAGACATTGTCAATGCATTAAAAAAAACAGCTACAAAATTAATACAAATAAAAGTTTGGTATATAAGTCAATAACCGTGAATCAAAATATTTTACGTGGTATAAACTTCTGCTCAAAATAAACGAATCAGTTGAATTCTTAAATTTAAAGACAAATATTATCAAAAAAACTAAAAAAGATATCAAGGCATTTCATTGTAAATCATCTTTCTTTTTTATTTAAAATTAAATTTTTATACAGGATGTGTAACGAAGGGGTGAATTTTCTCCCAATATTATTGAATACCGGGTTACTTATTTCTAAATTTCATTGGTATTTAAAACTGGTTGTTGTTAGTTTTATAGTTTGTTAATATCACTACGATACAGTTATTGATTTTTACTGTAAAATATTTGCTGTCTTAAGCATGGCCCATCGGAAAAGGAACATATTTGATTTTTGATATTTCGCATTTTTTAAACCTACCAGAAAAACTGAGTGTTGTTTTTAAAACAAGATCTGCGAAGATATTTTCCCAAAATATAAAAGGACCAACCAAACCTAACAAACGACTTCTAGTTTAAACCGGTCAAAAAATGTTGTGGGCTGACTTTATCAAAATAAGCTAATATTTCCTAAATTAAACAAGCAAAAGCACTACAAATCGGTAACGAAGGTCACCTAGCTTGATTTGATCGAAAAAACTTGTGGGCCAATCTTATAGCACTAAAAGGGCAATAACGAAGCACGCCTAATGTATGCGAATAAGAAACCTTTAGAGGCTGATCTTGCAATTACAAATAATTAATAGTTGCACAACTATTTAAGAGATGTTCTAACAGACTGCATCTTTACAGAATGCATCAAGAATGATCTTTTATCTTTACGGTAACACATTTTGTACAAATTATCATTATTAAATTAATTCTTGTTTTTTTTTTCTAAAGGCATATATTCTTTGTGCTGAATACTAAATGATACGATTAACAGTTGAGGAACTTAAGAAAAATAGTTTTATTGGCTTTAGAACAAGTCTCATAATTTTATTAAGTTCTGATCTAGATATAATCACAGACTCCACTTAACATATATACGCTTAAAAGCGAGTCTACATGTGTTGAACCGATATTCGGATCATTCGTTTTTTGTCAATTTTTTTAGAAATAGGAACAGAAATACTACTAAAATATCTGGTATCCATAGTTCTTAGAATTAAATTATGTTTTATGAGTAATATTCTCACCGCTAATAGTTAAACTTCATCTGAAATTCCGCTTTCATGTCTAAGAATAATATGTATCTGATTGATGATGTCAGAACGTCACAAGAAATCTTCCTTCACATACGCTTTGCAGGATTGTGAGTGGTCTGTTCCTTTTTTACAGAAGTTTCTGTCTGCTCCCCGAAATATGTCCTAATTACTTCCCACGCTGTTCGACCTGTCTCTAAATCTTGTAATATTTTGTTTCTTAACTTCTAGGCAGCCACGGTACGTAGGTGCGTAGGGTTGTAGTATTCGTCTATAAACAAATTTCCACTTGTTTTTTTCTTAATGACAGTATATTAGTTTTATCATTATTATTATTAACGTTTGCTTCATACCCAACAAAGAACGACACTACCTTTCTTTGACACCCAGTGCAATTACTACTAGTTTCTCCTTTCCAATTTTTACAGTGTTTAATTCGTATTAGTTATAAGGTTCAATATAGGTTTTAATTTACTACTACATATATTCTTGCTAATCTTTTATGAAACCAGACCCTTATCTATGGGGAGATGGTGGGAAGGTCCCCTCCAATACTTTTGTAAGGTAGCTATCTGCTACAATCGACTACTAACAATTTTTTAAAATTTACATAGTTCATAATGTATTAACTTAATTTATCATATTATATATAATTCAAATTATTAGAATGCGTAAACAAATACCACACCTTCGTAGTAAAACAAAACAAATTTTGTTATAATAATAAATAAAAGGTTTTTAAATATTAAGATTTACTTAATTATATTTAGTAGGTGCAGTGCTTGCGTTGCAGTTGTCAAGTTGGAATTAAGAATATATAAGTAGTACAAAAAATAATTCAAGGTGCTATAAGGAAAATGTCTGTGTGATTTGTGTAAGTGTATCTAAATAACTTTATTTTACAAAAATCCGTCTACAACATAATTTCGGAAAATATATAAACAATTATTACCTAAAGTACCGATAATTGATTTTTTTCTACTACGCTAGGGTCAAATAAATCAAAATGCTTTTAGCAGTTGTTAGTTGTTTCAAAACTCATATCTTATGAAATGTATATGGTGGAAAATGTTGATTAGTTTCCAACAAAATCACGAAAAACCATTAAAAATGAGCTTATTTGCAAATGTCAATAACTTTCTTTATATAAATCTAAAACTCCGAATAAATATCGTCTAAGTAATGCTATATATGTATACAAAATATTGCTCCTGTGACCTCATTTCTTAATAATGACTATTTGTTTATCTACTACAATATATTAATTTATTTATAATTTCAATATTTAATAACCTTTAAATATTAACATATATAAAGTTTTTATATATGTAATATAATATAAAAAATCAGTAAATTTCGTTTACCCGGAACTTGATATGATTTTTCCATTTGTTAGGAATAGTGAAGTGTGACCCAATTTAGTTCAGTACTTAATCACAAATCACACACTTCTTTCTACCTATGCCACACTTGACTTTTGAGCATAATTTAAGATAAATTCAATAAGTAGTTTTTACATTGACACATGCCGCCATTTTGTTATATCATGTTGAATTCGTACCAGCTTATCCCATTTTCACATTTATTTTCTCTATAATTCAATGTTAATTGAACAAAATTTTTGTACGTCGATTTTTAAAAATGTTATTTGGCCGCTATTTTGTTTCACCATCTTAAAAACTCTATCTCTATATCATACTTAATTCTGTCATAAAAATTTAAATTAATTTACTAAGTAGTATTTTCAGACTGATTTTTTAAATATTTTATTAGGCCGCTATTTTGTTTTGCTATCTTGGATTTATATTAAAATATTACGACTTCATTCCTATGTAAAATTTGAGGTAAAGTGGGTAATTAGTTTTTTAGTAATAATTTTTTTAACATTGTTACGCCATATTGGATTTTTACCAAAATATTACCAGGTTGTCCCCATATGACCCTTAATTTTTGACTAAAATTTGAAGTCAATGTGATAAATAGTTTTTAAGCTATGCCGTGAACTGACAGTTACACAGACAGACCGACAGAATTAATAAAACATATTTTTTGGGATGACACACAATTCGCAATCCATCCAGTCAGTATAGTTTTTTCAAGTTGAATTTTTAAATATTTTATTAAGCCGCTATTTTCCTCCATTCATTTTGGATCCGTACCAACATTTTACCAGTTGAATCCAATATAGTTCTTTGATGTTTGTGTAAAATTTTAGATAAATTGGATTAGTAGTTTTTTAATAATAATTTTTTTAACATTTCACTAGACTGCCATTTTGTTTCGCCATATTTGATTTAACAAAATATTAGCATGTCATCCCCATATGACCTTTAATTTTTTATTAAAATTTGTATCAAAAGATATGTAAAACCTGAGAGGGAAATTTTTTCACGGTTACAAACATTTTATTTCGTCACCATTTTGTTCGGCTATCTTCAATTAGTGCTACAATTTTACTAAATGATCCCTATGCCACAATTAGTTATAGCACACAATTTGAAATCAATCCATTAAGCAGTTATTTCAGGCAGAATTTTTAAATATTTTATTAAGCGCCATTTTGTTCCGCCATCTTGGCTTCGTACCAATTTTAGTAGTTTATTCCAACATAATGCTTTGATGTTTGTGCATAATTTGAGATAAATTGGATAAATAGTTTTTTAATAATATTTTTTTAACATTTCATTAGGCGTTTTGTTTCACCATATTTGATTTTTACCAAAATATTACCAAGTTATTCCCATATGACCCTTACTTTTTGGTAAAAATTTGAATTCAATCGGGTAAGTAGTCTTTAAGCTATGCCGCGAACTGACAGACAGACCGACAAACGGACCGACGGACTTGATTAAACATATTTTTTAGCATTTAGGGAAGTTAAAACGTGAAGATATGTCGAGCCTGAGGGGGTGATTTTTTCGTGATTACAAATATTTTATTTTTCTGCCATTTTGTTCGGCCATCTTGAATTAGTACCACAATTTACTAGTTGGTACCTATATCACAGTTAGTTGGGCACACAATTTGAAATCTATTCATTAAGCAATTTTTTCAGGCAGGATTTTTAAATATTTATCCGTCATCGTAAATTCGTACCAAAATTTTACCGCGATTTTGTTTCGCCATGTTCGATTTTCAATCAAAGTCAATCGGGCAAGTAGTTTTAAGCTATTCCGCGAACTGACAGACAGACAGGCAGACCGACCCACGGATCGACGAAAATGATAAAACATAATTTTTGGCATCTAGGGGCGCTAAAAGGTGGAGATATGTAAAACCTGATAGGGTGATTTTTCACGATTACAAATATTTTATTTGGCCGCCATTTTGTAAACCCCAATTAGATATTGCACACAATTTCATATCAATCTATTTAGCAGGCTGAGTTTTTAAATATTTTATTGAGCCCCCATTTTGTTTTTGGATTGGTACCAAAATGTTACCAAATTTTGGATTGGTACCAAAATGTTACAGTTGATTCCAACATAATACTTCATGTTTGTGCAATTTGAGATAAATTGGATAAGTTATTTTTTAATAATAATTTTTTTAACCCTTCACTAGGCCCCATTTTGTTTCGCCATATTGGTATTTTACCAAAATGTTACCAGGACATCCCCATATGACCCTTCATTTTTGACCAAAATTTGAAGTCAATCGGGTAAGTACTTTTTTAGCTATGCCGCGAACAGAATTTAGAAAACATGTTTATCGACATTTAAGGAACCTGTAACGTGCAGATCTGAAAAAATCTCGGAGGGTGATTTTTCCCTTTGACATTGGCTATTTAAAGCCAATGCCTTTGACGAGGGAAGTAAAAACGAAATTGAAACTAGGTACTCTTAAATTTTTTTACCGGACCGAACTGCTTTACCCCCCCAGGTTTTAATATAACGCAAGAAACCATTTTTTTTACTAAATTCTGCAGAACTACTTTATATACCGCCGTATATCGCAAAAATATATCACGCTAATATCGTGGTTGATAGGACTCATTCATTATTTATATTAAAATTACGTCTATTTGGTAAATAAAATTTGTCATAAATTCTCCCTAAAATGTTACAATATTTAGACTGTCTACTACTACTTTTCAATAGATATTCGTTTTAACCGCTTCTCAAAGCAGACAAGGGGGTATTAGGAAATAGTAGAGGAAATGTGGAGTTTCAGCTGTTGTATGTTAATCAATGCGAATGAATTAAAAACAAAAAAAATCTATCTTAGTCCCCAATGCATATATCGCAATAACTTTTTTTAAATACTGGAAAAAATATCATGTTACTTGAATATCAACTCGGAAACATTATAAGTATTTATAAGTTATTTATCATCGAAATTATAAACAAATTAAAATGTTTTTGACGTTTTATTTTCAATATTCTTCCCACCGTTTATAGAAAATGGCTTCGGCTAATTCTCTATCTGCTCCCGTTTATAGCAGAATTATTGTTTAAACAAACCTCCCGGGATGAACAAATAGGCATAACACGTTAACAATTAAAGTCACAAGATCAATATTAGGCATACATTTAGCATCACGTAGCCTATATTTGTATGATATATATATATATATATATATATATATTGCAAGTTGCATAAGTCATACACATACTGTTATGATTATTTTTTATTTCTCGGCAACCATTAAACGGTTTTTCAGCAACCATCTCAAAATATGGAATTTTGAAATATCTATAATTTTTATAGGACCTATCCATGTTATTATATAATCAAAAAATCAATTTTCAGCTTTTTAGGCAATTGTGCCTAAATTATTTTTGGATGTATTTTTGTTAAATAACGTTACTTAGATGCACTTAAACAAATCGCAAAGTCAATTTCCTTACAGGCGTTTTTGACAAAAGAAAATTGCATTGATTTTTTTGAAACGATCGTCTTGATCGAGTTCAGGTTTAATATTTCTTGCGGTTCCCAATTAATAAAGACTATAAGGCAGCAGATGAAGTAAAAAGGCACAATGGTCGCAAAGTTATTATAAAATTAGTTTTGCAGCGCAAAATTCTTCTACGGTGCTGTTACGAAAAAAGTTATAAGGGCTCACCCTTATAACTTTTTTGTTTTTTCAAATTTGGTATGCGTATATGAGACACAAATTTCAATTTTAGACATATATTTATTTGTTTCGAGCCACAACTGACCCCCACTTTCGATTTTCAAATAGGACACACTATATATTTTTGCTTATAAATGGCATTCTGGGTACAATGACACTTTTGTCAATTTTTGACATCATATTTGTTTTTCAATCTAGAATGCTATGAATCCCCAGAAGTGGTTCATTTGTGATCAAGTAGTACGGGAAAAATACAAGTTGGTCTTTTTTGACCTTAAGAACGTTTTTGAAATCAGCAAAATCAGTATTGTTTTGTTTACTCGATTTTTTCAAAGGGGTGGCTCGTGAGGATTTTATAACAGACCATGATTTCCTTCCGAACATTTTGATAGCACACACTCTAATATTATTTTAATTCACTAATATTAATCAAAAATATTATTACCATTATTACATACAGCATAATAATACGTGCTTGGTCATGACTTCATCTAGTTACCATGATTTCAAACAGTTGATGATGTTGCTATGGCTATAGCGGGAAATATAAATAAAATAATACTGACAATTTGGAAAAGGGCATTTTATTAGATCTTATTTTTTGTTTCATACTGACTTTCACATACATATTTTTTTCTTCCTCGTTAGAAGCATGCATCTTTACCATAAACGGACATTTCATGAAGTATAGTAGTCTTACACAAGAAGTGAAAAATCGATTTAGTTTTTTGGTGAATGTATAGGCAAAATTTAGTTGAAGCTGCAAAATTGTACGCTCAGAGATAACCGGATCGTCGACATCCGACCAGACCTTATTTCCCATAGTTGGTTGAGAAATTGCGCTAAGAGCCCGAAGCTAAGCATAACGCGGCATTTATCGTAAGTGAAGAAAAAGAAATACAAGTGTTAGCATAAGTGGAGGTGAACATGACTGTCACACTTAGAGAACTTTGAATGCCAAATATCAAGAATTCGGTGAGAAAATTTTATATAGCATAAATATCGTTCCTTTAAATATCAACTGCACCAACACCTTTATCAAGAAGATGGCATCCGAAGAATTCAATGTTGAAATTGGCATTTAGAAAAAGTACTTTCAAGATAACACTTTTCTATTTAAAATTCTTTATACCGACGAAAGCCGTTTCACAAATTTGGGGGTTTTCAATAGGAAGGGCTCAAGAAAACCGCCATTTAATGCAAGCTGGAAACTTCCAGGAACGGTTAGGCTTTAACTCTTGGGTAGGAATTATCGCGGATAGGATTTTGGGACCAATATTTTTTTATGGACATTTAACAGGGGAGAGATACTTACGCTTCCTGACCCATGAAATCCGAGAAGTTTTGGAAGAAATTCCAATCAATCGGTACCCAATATTTTACCAACAAGATGGCGCCCCGCCTCACAATACAAGGTCTGTAGTCAATCATTTGAATACCACGTACGGTAATAATTGGATTGGAAATACTGGACCTATTTTATGATCGGCAAGGTACATTTGAATTTATGTCTAATTCGTATATTTCACATGATTAGTCAAATATTTATTTCAAATCACCAGACCTCACCCCGCTTGATTTCTTTTTGTGGGGCACTATAATAAAAAATGAAGTGTATAACACAACTTCAGCCACTCTGTTCTATTAGGGGCGGAGTTTGTATTGAAAAATTTTTTTGGTTTTTCCCGAACATAGCAGATCCTTGAAGGGTTTCCCCACCAGGGATGCCATGTTCTATTATGGGAGGAGTCGTATTCAAAAAATTATTTATGTTTGTCTGAGAACACGGACGATCCTGAAGGGTTTCCCCATACAAGATGCCATGTTCTTGTGGGTGTTCGATTCTATTCGAATTTGTTCGAAAGTTGGGCGGAGCTACAGTCTTCTTACCACGTTTTTCCCCTGCGGGGACACTGAGCTCCATTTCTTCTATTGAAAACAAGGAATACAAACTTCCTTCCCTTTGTCCTGTAGTTTGTTTTTTGCGTAAGGACCTGTGGTCCTGTTGTTTTTTGTCATTCGTTAGGTTTCCGCCTTCGCAAATGGAAAGAAGGTCGGCCTCAGATTTCCCACCCAGACTCTGACGATTCGGAGAGAAATCCAACTCAAACAATGAATATGTTTTGTTCTTATTTTGTTTTCTAAATTCCAACGAACTGTCAGCATATATAGTATGCAGAGATTCGCGCTTGCGGCTACTATCGAGCAACAGGGTTTCATCTGGTTTGTTTTGTTTATTTAATTCATTATCAGATTTGATTTTATTATTTATGTAAGAGGAATCGTGTTGATACTCTCTTTTTCGGGGTACCTCCATGGAGATGTCCTCCATGTAGGATGCTCCGGCGAATGTGTCTACTAGATATGTCTTAAAGGATTGGTCATGGTTGTCATAGTACTCAGGGGCATTGAAAGGCAAGCTTGGTAAGCTTGCGGGGCACCCACCACTCACCCGGGGAATTTTGGAATGTTCGTTCCCCTCGCCAGGAAAGAGATTGAGCATAGGCTCAAGAAGGGGGACGGTGTTGCTGGGCGAATGGACTTCTGAGTTACCACCCTTGGGAACTACACCAGAAGTAGGAGTAGCCATTGGTAGTCAATTATAAAAAGTTTTATTTAAAGATTTCAAAGTTCGGACTTGCCGAACAAACAAATTAGGGAGCAACGGGAGTCAGTCGGGGGAAAGTCACTTAAAACTAAAGTAACGTAACCCGAGTGGAGTCCTATCCCTAAGTCTAATTTTTTAATTACAAAAATCTTATGGATTTATTTACTTAAAAACTCCTATCAATTATGGCCTTGGCCGTGTGTAGGCTTTGCTAAGTCCTCACACCACTAAATATTTCACCTTTCGAACTTAAGTCGAAACGTTTAAGAAAGCACTACGCACTGTCACTATAAGTGTTCGTGGAGATACTTTGTCTCTTTAAGTTTATAGTTTATTGTTTATGATTATTCAACGTTGAGATTTATTCAAAGTTCGCTCGACAGTATTTGTCCATACAAATAGTAATTGATCACAATTACTAAAACTGTCTTTTTGCTCACTTGTCAAAATCGATAGAGTCAAAATAGATAACAACAAATCTCTCGTATTTGTTATTGTTTATATTAATCAGAATAACACTGTGACTGCTCAGTAAAATCTTTTAGTTACAACTTTAGTATCAAATTACAATAATACTTAACCTAGTCGAACTAAGTGAATATCTTTTTTATTTACACTAAAATTTAGTTTATTTATTATTATTAATAAAGTCTAAATCAGCTAAAATCTTAGTCTTATTTAATAAGCTGGCAAAGCTATTTAAAAATTAAAAATCAAAATGATATTTTCAAAATAAAAAATTAAAATCAAAACTCAAAAAGATATTCTTTTCAAGCTTGCCAAAAGTCCCTATCTAATAGTCCACTCGGGTCACGCCGCTTGGGATATTAGACGCGAAAATGTTGTAATATTTAATTATTTAAAAAATAAAAAATTAAAATTAATATTTTGTTAAAGTTAAAGTTTATGATATCTTATATAATATATACAAAAATCACGAATATATATATATATTAAATCAAATCAAATATGTCAGAATCAAGAGCACGGTTTTTGCTAAGTGTTCCTTAGAATAAACAATCCTCTACACTTAAGAGAGATTGAGAACTTCAGGAACTGACGTGCTATGTCTCTGGAGGGATCGTTAAGTTTTAAAAGAGATCGGATTCACCAAGCGTACTTAATGCTAGGATCCTATCTTACCTAATACAAGATCAAGTAAATTATTATTTACAATTTGTTTAAACAATTAAGTTTAAGT
This sequence comes from Kuschelorhynchus macadamiae, assembly GCA_030620095.1. Taxonomy (NCBI): domain Eukaryota; kingdom Metazoa; phylum Arthropoda; class Insecta; order Coleoptera; family Curculionidae; genus Kuschelorhynchus; species Kuschelorhynchus macadamiae. The sequence continues at coordinate 130,530 of JAUTXW010000327.1, forward strand.
ACAAGAGAATATCAAAATCGGGTTTGTCACAATCAGTAAGTTTACAAAAATATGATTCGCCCAATTAAGGGTAGATCATAAAATACAAATCAAATAAAATATACAATGTTACAAGATAGTAAGAGTTTGCAGTCAAAAATCGGTAATTTAAAAAATTTACAAGTTATAAAAATGTTTAAAATATCAGTGAGCAATTCGTTAAAATTTAGAGTGAAAAGAGCAAATTCAAATTTTCCCAAAATAAGCAAAGGTAAACAGGTCTACGTTTTGAAAAATGAGTGATAATTTTATGCCAGAAGTTACAGAGTTTTAACTTTAACACTTGAACACAAGTTAGGCTAAGGTTTTGAGCAAAGAATGGAAACTTGATCTGGAGAAAAACTGAGCTTGGAGAACGCTTAGAGGAGAAGGAGACCAGAGGCAAAGCAACTTACAACTTTTTCCTCGCGCAATTTAGACAGCCAGTTATGTTTCTTCCAGATGCCTCCTGCTAGGCCATAAATCAAGAGAACCAGATTTAAGACCCGAGGACGATCTTCACAATCAGAGCTCTACTAAGAACCTTAGTGCAATGGAACTTTTCGAAGCTAAGATCCGGCGCAATCCAACGTTGGGAACAAAGTGCAAGGTTCCTCTAGTAGGCTTCGGCTGTATCACTCAGAATGACAAAAAGAAACGCACTATTAACACTGCTTCCGACGCTTAGGAGGGTATATGAATATATGCTTATTTCACACACGAGTTTGACACGTATTACTTGTCGTTAAGAGATGATCGAATTCTTTCGAAACAAAATTCTGTCTATATTTATATTAATCGAAGTTTGACGTCACGGCGACACCCTTTTGCACGCTCTGGACCAATCCTGTGGATTGTGGGCGGAGTCCCGTGAACGAAACTGGTGCATTTTCTGTTCACTTTCGAACAAGATTTTATTGAAGGAACATCTCCCTGGAAACTTTAAAGTCCCGTGGGATCCGTATTTTTGAGAATTTTTTCAGTTTGGGATTTTTCCCTAGAATAGTATCACTTTATACGTATTCTAGCCAAGTTTCAGATTTTTATTACAACTTTTTTCTTTTTGAAAATAAAAAATTCGTATAGCCTTAAAACTTTGTTAAACGATAGTTCTTTATTTAATATTTATTCCTGTGAAAAATCAGATTTTTTCTGTCAGTCGTTTTATAGATATTGGACATTTTCACCAGGTCCTGGTGCATTACTTCCAACGTCGATTTCCTGTTTTTCTAGTTGTTTTTTCCAAAAAGGTTTTATTATATAAAACTCTTCTTTTTGTATGGGCTTTCATCCTGTGAAGGTCCCAAGTTGATACCTTTAATTTGATTTTTTGTTTATCCAAAATTTTGACTAAGTCCAAAAAAGTGAAAAATTTTGTTCGCAAAATTTTCCTATTTCCTTGAAAATTTGATATGTTGTAGTTTAAATCATTTGGAAACTTTTTTGTCTAGTGACTTTTTTACGTCCGACGTCGCGTTTAGGCGCTACGGACGTAGCGTCCTTTTTCAGGAGTGGCATCTGCGACGCCTATCTTCTTTTATTCATAATTTCTGTATTTCTTGATATATCCTTTTGAAATTTGGGTACAAGGTGGCCCTAAGGGGTCTCTTTCGACTAGTCCTTACGGCACTTGTCTGTCTGGTTTAGAAAAAATTTTATTTAAGATTGAAATTGAAAAATTAAAATTTAACGAACTCTAATTTTTGAATTTTTTCCTTTAAAGCTAATTTTCTCGGTTATTACTGAACGGATTTTAATCATTCTTTTACTGAAATGTGTGTTTTGATAAGGCCTTTTTGGGGATGTAAAAAGTTTTGTAAAATATTTTGTTTTTAGATTTTGAGAAATTTTTAACGTTGAATTTTAGGTAGAAATAATAATGTTTTTGGAAAGATTTTTATATGAGCGTGAAGCGAGGATCTAGAGATCATTTGTACAAAGTTTCATTACGAAATTTTGATTAGAACTATTTTTAATTAATTAATTTACTTATAGAATTTCTGGAATCGATCAGACCAATCGGATTACAGCGTGGGTAAATCTGATTGGCTGGAAGACTTGAATGCTTTGAAATGATTGGATGGAATGTTTCTATCGAATTTTCTAGATTAGGTGTGGTTACGTATGTTATTCGATTTGGTTCGAAGCTCTAGAAGATGATTTCTAGGCCTGTTTCCAATGTCTAATGCATGTAATTACATAGGGAATTCATTTGTCTGTATTTTGGCCTAATTTTACTTGTAGAATTTGGTTAATTTTGGCAAAAAATGTGATATTACGACACTCCCCCACCCAGCTGTAAATTGACTGTCCTTTCGATTGTCAATTTAAGCCTCGAAGGATTCTTGGTGGATGTCTTCTTCGGAGAGTTCTTCAGGTCGTAACATCAGTTTTCGTCCTGGAGGTTTCGCTAGTGTGAGCTGCTCTGTCTCCGGGATTTGTGTTTTTGTTTGCTCAGGTTTAGATTTAATTTTAGTTTTAGTTTTAATTTTAGGTTTAGTTAATGTTTGGGAATTTGCATTTTTAGCTTGCTCATTAGTTTGAGATTGATTTAAAGTATTTTCATTATTTATATTTATATTACCATCATTTGAATTGGAATTTTGACCTGAAGGGTCGGAATTGTCTCCTTCAGAGTCAGAGTTGTTAGGAAATGAATAAACACTATCTTCGTCGTCCGAAGATAGGTTGTCTTCATTTTCAAAGTTGACCTCGTTTCCATCTGGATGCTTCCGTAAGTCGTCCAGATGTGTCACCCAGTCCCGTCCGTTGATGTTAACAACATAGGAGGTGTCTCCTAGTTGTTTAACAACAGTATGTGGTCCAGTCCATGTCGTGGCGAATGTGCCTGGGCCGATTGTGTACTGTGTACGGAAATTGACTTTTTGTCCGGGCGCAAAAGTGACGTGAGGGGTTTCTTTGTTTTTGTTATATTTTTTGTTCTGGTAATCTAGCTGCTTCGCATAGATCCTTTTGTTACGAGCCTTCCTTTCCGGCTTGGTCAAATTTTTCCGCCTGAGGGCCTCAGGGGTGAACCAGGTACCTGGCCGAGGAAGCTCATAACCAAGGACTATAGAAGCAGGCGTTTCGCCTGTGGCTTGGTTACGACGAGATCTTAGTATTTGTAGTGCTTTGGGTACTTGTGTATCCCATGCAATTTCGGGTTTGTGATGTAATAATATTCTCATGACTTTTTTAAATTCTTGAACTCTACGTTCGACCGGGTTTGCTCTTTGATGGTATATTGCAGAGAATTCGTGTTTAATGTTGTGTCTTTCGCACATTTTTTCGACATGTTTTGAGATGAAGACCGGCCCATTATCAGATACTATGGTCTCTGGGCTTCCATATCTGGAAAAGATTTCTCCCTCCAGATATGTTACCACGTCCCTTGCCAATAGCTCTGGAAATGGTTTGGCCTCCACCCATTTGCTAAAAACGTCTTCAACTTTTAATATATATTGATTTTTTCGTGGTGTTTCTGCGTAAGGACCTAATACGTCGACTGATATCATTTGGAAAGGATATTTTGGCGATCTAGCATGCATTGGAGCATGTGGCGCTTTTTGTTGCGTTTTACAAATGGAACAGGGTATGCAATTTTTGATATAGTGTGAAACTTCACGAGTCATTCGTTTCCAATAGTATAGGCGCTGTATTTGACGCAACGTTTCATCAATGCCTGGGTGTGCAGAATCAGGGTCATCGTGGAACGTGTAGATAACCTTCTGAGTCTGGTTTTTCGGTACTACTAGTCTGTCTCCTGAGTCTTGTTTCCTCCAGAGTAACTGGTCGTAAGTCACGTAGTGTCTCAGTAACTCGCGGTCCTCGTTAGTCTCCGGGGAATTGTTTGTTAAGTATGTCATTTGCGCGATGCGTCTCTGACATTGACGATTTGATCTTTGGGCATTGACTATTTTCGTATGTAAGTCCCGTAAATTAATGGCATTAATTGCAAGGTCTTCAGAAGTTTCTAGAGACGCATTGTCTTGGTCTTTTCCCAGAGCTTCCGGTGGGAAAAATCGTTCTAGGTTTGGTTTGAAGTCTACTTGCTCTCCAGGGTCTCTGCTGAGGAGATCTAAAAGTTCATTTTTCGTGCCTGGGACGTGTTCTATTTTAAAATTAAATTCCTGTAGAAGTAAGGCCCATCGGGTCAGTTTAGCTTTGGTGTCTTTGAATTTGTTGAGCCAGGTAATTGCCCTAGAGTCAGTTCGAAGAATGAACTGGCGATCCTCTAGGTAATTACGGAAGTACTTGATGGCCCACATGACAGATAGACACTCTTGCTCGTTAATATGGTATTTTTGAACAGTTGGTGAAAATTTTGAGCTTATATGTGAAATAATGCGTCTTTCTCCGTCCTCTGCCTCTTGGTAGAGTACGGCCGCCATTCCTACGGAAGACGCATCTGTTTGAAGAATGAATGGTTTGGTGTAATCGGGCCTGCTCAAAGGAGTGGGATTCGAAAAAGCTATCTTGGCCTCCTCAAAAGCTTTATCGTGGACCTCGGTCCAATGCCACTTGGAAGTTTTCCTCAAGAGTTGGGTTAATGGCACTAATAATTCTGACGAATTGGGAACATATTCCCTTAACCAGTTGCAAGCTCCAAGAAAGCTCTGGAGTTGCTTTTTTGTCTGCGGCTTTTTAAAGTTTTGGATTTCGATGATGTGTTTCTGTTGTGGGATGTTATTTTCCCCACAAATTCTATGGCCAAGATAATTTAAGTCCGTGACGGCAAGTTGGCACTTGGCAAACTTTCAGGTTATGGATCTGCAATCTCTCAAAAGTGAGACGAAGATGGGCTAAATGTTCCTCAATAGTATTGCTATAACATATGATATCGTCCAGGTACACCTGAACGAAATCATGGAGATAACCAACCAAGACTTCGGTGGTCATGAGTTTCTGAAAGGTGGCTGGCGCGCCTTTCAGACCAAAGGGCATTACAGTGAAGTGATATGACGCTCCGTCTGGAGTTGTGAACGCCGTCAATTCTTTAGAAAGGTCGTCCAAAGGAATTTGCCAGTAACCTGCCTTCAGGTCAAGAACTGAAAAAACCTTTGCTTGACAGAGGTCTTTGAGAGCATCCTGGATTCTAGGAAGCCCTGAGCTCTCGTCTTGAGTTAAGTCGTTCAGGTCACGGAAATCTACACAGAACCTTTCCTTTTTACCCTCACGTTCGACAAGAACAGGGGGACTGGAGTACGGTGACTGTGAGGGTTCGATGACACCTGCCTCAAGCATTTCATCTACACATTCATATAAAATACGTTTCTTATATGGATTTAGAGGATAACATTTTTTGTTTACTACTTTATTAGATTTTAACATTATTACGTGTTTAGTTGTTCGAGTTGTGGGTTGAATTAACCCAGTTTCAAAAACGTCCTGGAACTCATATATCAAATCTTTAATACCCTGCGGGTGTTGATCATTGAGCTCAGGTAATTTAATTAAGTTTTTATTTTGTTTAGGGGGTTGATACCAATACACTGTCTTCCGATTTTCAATACCAATATAAACACAATTGCGTTTGTAATCGAGGACGCATTCCTGACTACTTAAAAACGGATGCCCTAACAACATATCTTCACACAAATTTCTAATGACAAAAAATTTTGCCGTAAAAACTGCCGATTGGATCTCGAAGATGCAATGGCACGTGCCTAGTACCTCCGCGTTTGCGCTACTGGTAGCTAAGGCCAAACTACTTCTTTCTGACGTGTCGAGGGAATCTGGAGCTAAGTTGTCCGACAACAAATTCACTCCTGCTCCAGTGTCCAAAAGTGCCCGTACTTTTTGTCCTCCAAGAGTGACACTCAGTATTGGATTTTTCACTTTTGGGACTCTATTCCCAACGACGTGCGAAAAAGTCGTTGACTTTCCACCGTCAGTTCCTACCTCTTTTCCTCTATTATAAACATCATCATCAATATTATCAATTAAAACGTTAGGCTCCGTGTCTTCGCTGAATGTTTTGTGGCTCGAAATTGGAAGTGTTTTCAGTGTTTGGTGTTGTGTGGAGTGTGTCTGAAGTGTGTGCTGTGTGGTTGAGGAATGGTGAGTCACACTATCCGCGCCATGCATGACGGGTCTGTTTTTAGACTCACCACCCTCGGGTGTGTGTGTAGTGTACGTGTGTGTGTGTGTAGATTTTTGAAATGAAGAGTGCGGGCAGACACTCAAAGTGAAAGTTGAAATTGAAAAAGATTTTAGTTTATTTTGTTTAGAATTTAAATTATTATTAACTTGAGGAACATTATCAATTAAAGAAACGTTGTCTCCCTTCGAGTTTGCCTCTCGGGAAGCTCGCTCAACGTTCTTCTTTGGTTTCTTTTTATTGTTATTTTTAGTTTGTGAAGCGTGGAGGAGGGTGATGCCCTGTGGATCCTCCACGATTTTTTCCACTTCGGGAAATAGAGAATTTAGATCTTTATGAATAAATTTAGTTTTTAAATTTGGAAAAATTTTATTTTTATTATTATCATTATTAAAAATTAAATTTTGGTAATCGGTTGAAAAAATGTCAACTTCTGTGCGATCCTGAGGCCGGCCCTGTCCTAGTTTTCCGGACACTCAGGATCTGGTTTCTTTTCCTTCTGATTCTTTAGAGAAGCCACCTGCTTTTGCAGGGACTTTACTTGTTTTTTAAGGTTTTCCTCTTTCTTATTATTATTATTATGATTATTGCCAGAATTGTAATTAGAATCACTTGTTCGGCTAGTCGATGGCACGACTTCGTTTTGCCTTACCACTGCTACCTTTTTAAAATTTTGGGTTTGTGGTTTATTTTGAGTGTTTTGGGGAATAGTGTTTTTTGGGTTTTGCGTGTTTGCAGTATTTGGGGCCTTATTTTGTGAGTTCAACGGACGATTCGTATTTTGGGCGTTTTGCGCAAAATTTCGATTGCCGTTGTTATTATTGTTATTATTATTATTATTTTGATTATTATTATTATGATTATTATTAGGATTAAAATTGGTATTTTGGCCGCTGCCAAAATTCCGTTGCGGACCTTGTCCGTGTGAAAAATTCCTATTTTGGAAATTGTTGGGGTTTCTAGTAAAGTTGTTATTAGGCGCACTGTTATAATTAGTATTTCTAGGACCGCTGTTACCCTGATTTGTTGTAAATCTAGGGGTAACATTTTGATTTTGAGATTTATTTTGGAAATTACTATTTACAGGTTTAAAGCTACTATTTACAGGTTTAAAGTTATTACTACTATTATTACTATTATTGGAAGACGAAGATGTAGTAACCTTTTGCACTACAACTTTTGTTTGACCCTGTACATTGGGTCGATTTCTTTTTTCTTCCGCAATATCTTTTTCCAACATTGTTGTTAGATTGATTAAATCGGATATCGTTTGGAAATACTTTCCACGTATTCTGGATCGTAATTCTGGTAATAGTTGCGAAATTACAAGGGAGATTAATCCTTGTTCATTTCCATCAGGTTCAAGTCGTGTAAAGAGCGCATATTTTCGGAAAATGAATTTTTCGGACGATTCGTTTGAATTTTGTTTTTCCCCGTATAGCTTGGTTTTCAAATCGGTGATTTTATCTAAAAACCCGAATTTAGCGATAAATTGGTCGCAGAATTGTAAAAGAGTTATTTTGTAATTTGTAAATGTACTTGCCCATTTGTGAGCTTCTTCTCTCAATTGGGTCTTGATGAGATCCAATTGTTCATATGGGTCGTTTATATTGTTCTGTGCGCAATATTGGCTAATTATTTTTAAAAATTCACGGGGGTCCTCATGTTCAAGGCCGCTAAACGTGATTTTTAATTTTTTGGGTTTTTCATTAGGTCTCTGTAGGGATGCCAGACACATTGCCATTTCTGACAGTTTGTTTGCGATTTCAAGTTGGGTATTGACAATCGCGTTGTCATTAAGTAATGTGTCGTCTGTTTGTTTGTTTTGTCGATTGCCTCCCTCTAGGCTTACCGACGGCAGTTGCTCGTACAGTTTGTAGGTCCGTTGCGAGGATTGTTTTGCCCCCTGATGGACAAAGTTGGGTTCACTGAAATAATAATCCTGCTTTTTGTGTGCCTCTTGTCTGAGGACTTCCGAAAGATTGGGCAAGATATTTTCCAATGATCCACCTTTTCCATTCTCCCCACCAGGGATGCCATGTTCTATTATGGGCGGAGTTTGTATTGAAAAATTTTTTTGGTTTTTCCCGAACATAGCAGATCCTTGAAGGGTTTCCCCACCAGGGATGCCATGTTCTATTATGGGAGGAGTCGTATTCAAAAAATTATTTATGTTTGTCTGAGAACACGGACGATCCTGAAGGGTTTCCCCATACAAGATGCCATGTTCTTGTGGGTGTTCGATTCTATTCGAATTTGTTCGAAAGTTGGGCGGAGCTACAGTCTTCTTACCACGTTTTTCCCCTGCGGGGACACTGAGCTCCATTTCTTCTATTGAAAACAAGGAATACAAACTTCCTTCCCTTTGTCCTGTAGTTTGTTTTTTGCGTAAGGACCTGTGGTCCTGTTGTTTTTTGTCATTCGTTAGGTTTCCGCCTTCGCAAATGGAAAGAAGGTCGGCCTCAGATTTCCCACCCAGACTCTGACGATCCGGAGAGAAATCCAACTCAAACAATGAATATGTTTTGTTCTTATTTTGTTTTCTAAATTCCAACGAACTGTCAGCATATATAGTATGCAGAGATTCGCGCTTGCGGCTACTATCGAGCAACAGGGTTTCATCTGGTTTGTTTTGTTTATTTAATTCATTATCAGATTTGATTTTATTATTTATGTAAGAGGAATCGTGTTGATACTCTCTTTTTCGGGGTACCTCCATGGAGATGTCCTCCATGTAGGATGCTCCGGCGAATGTGTCTACTAGATATGTCTTAAAGGATTGGTCATGGTTGTCATAGTACTCAGGGGCATTGAAAGGCAAGCTTGGTGAGCTTGCCGGGCACCCACCACTCACCCGGGGAATTTTGGAATGTTCGTTCCCCTCGCCAGGAAAGAGATTGAGCATAGGCTCAAGAAGGGGGACGGTGTTGCTGGGCGAATGGACTTCTGAGTTACCACCCTTGGGAACTACACCAGAAGTAGGAGTAGCCATTGGTAGTCAGTTATAAAAAGTTTTATTTAAAGATTTCAAAGCAACGGGAGTCAGTCGGGGGAAAGTCACTTAAAACTAAAGTAACGTAACCCGAGTGGAGTCCTATCCCTAAGTCTAATTTTTTAATTACAAAAATCTTATGGATTTATTTACTTAAAAACTCCTATCAATTATGGCCTTGGCCGTGTGTAGGCTTTGCTAAGTCCTTACACCACTAAATATTTCACCTTTCGAACTTAAGTCGAAACGTTTAAGAAAGCACTACGCACTGTCACTATAAGTGTTCGTGGAGATACTTTGTCTCTTTAAGTTTATAGTTTATTGTTTATGATTATTCAACGTTGAGATTTATTCAAAGTTCGCTCGACAGTATTTGTCCATACAAATAGTAATTGATCACAATTACTAAAACTGTCTTTTTGCTCACTTGTCAAAATCGATAGAGTCAAAATAGATAACAACAAATCTCTCGTATTTGTTATTGTTTATATTAATCAGAATAACAGTGTGACTGCTCAGTAAAATCTTTTAGTTACAACTTTAGTATCAAATTACAATAATACTTAACCTAGTCGAACTAACTAAGTGAATATCTTTTTTATTTACACTAAAATTTAGTTTATTTATTATTATTAATAAAGTCTAAATCAGCTAAAATCTTAGTCTTATTTAATAAGCTGGCAAAGCTATTTGAAAATTAAAAATCAAAATGATATTTTCAAAATAAAAAATTAAAATCAAAACTCAAAAAGATATTCTTTTCAAGCTTGCCAAAAGTCCCTATCTAATAGTCCACTCGGGTCACGCCGCTTGGGATATTAGACGCGAAAATGTTGTAATATTTAATTATTTAAAAAATAAAAAATTAAAATTAATATTTTGTTAAAGTTAAAGTTTATGATATCTTATATAATATATACAAAAATCACGAATATATATATATATTAAATCAAATCAAATATGTCAAAATCAAGAGCACGGTTTTTGCTAAGTGTTCCTTAGAATAAACAATCCTCTACACTTAAGAGAGATTGAGAACTTCAGGAACTGACGTGCTATGTCTCTGGAGGGATCGTTAAGTTTTAAAAGAGATCGGATTCACCAAGCGTACTTAATGCTAGGATCCTATCTTACCTAATACAAGATCAAGTAAATTATTATTTACAATTTGTTTAAACAATTAAGTTTAAGTACAAGAGAATATCAAAATCGGGTTTGTCACAATCAGTAAGTTTACAAAAATATGATTCGCCCAATTAAGGGTAGATCATAAAATACAAATCAAATAAAATATACAATGTTACAAGATAGTAAGAGTTTGCAGTCAAAAATCGGTAATTTAAAAAATTTACAAGTTATAAAAATGTTTAAAATATCAGTGAGCAATTCGTTAAAATTTAGAGTGAAAAGAACAAATTCAAATTTTCCCAAAATAAGCAAAGGTAAACAGGTCTACGTTTTGAAAAATGAGTGATAATTTTATGCCAGAAGTTACAGAGTTTAACTTTAACACTTGAACACAAGTTAGGCTAAGGTTTTGAGCAAAGAATGGAAACTTGATCTGGAGAAAAACTGAGCTTGGAGAACGCTTAGAGGAGAAGGAGACCAGAGGCAAAGCAACTTACAACTTTTTCCTCGCGCAATTTAGACAGCCAGTTATGTTTCTTCCAGATGCCTCCTGCTAGGCCATAAATCAAGAGAACCAGATTTAAGACCCGAGGACGATCTTCACAATCAGAGCTCTACTAAGAACCTTAGTGCAATGGAACTTTTCGAAGCTAAGATCCGGCGCAATCCAACGTTGGGAACAAAGTGCAAGGTTCCTCTAGTAGGCTTCGGCTGTATCACTCAGAATGACAAAAAGAAACGCACTATTAACACTGCTTCCGACGCTTAGGAGGGTATATGAATATATGTTTATTTCACACACGAGTTTGACACGTATTACTTGTCGTTAAGAGATGATCGAATTCTTTCGAAACAAAATTCTGTCTATATTTATATTAATCGAAGTTTGACGTCACGGCGACACCCTTTTGCACGCTCTGGACCAATCCTGTGGATTGTGGGCGGAATCCCGTGAACGAAACTGGTGCATTTTCTGTTCACTTTCGAACAAGATTTTGTTGAAGGAACATCTCCCTGGAAACTTTAAAGTCCCGTGGGATCCGTATTTTTGAGAATTTTTTCAGTTTGGGATCTTTCCCTAGAATAGTATCACTTTATACGTATTCTAGCCAAGTTTCAGTTTTTTATTACAACTTTTTTCTTTTTGAAAATAAAAAATTCGTATAGCCTTAAAACTTTGTTAAACGATAGTTCTTTATTTAATATTTATTCCTGTGAAAAATCAGATTTTTTCTGTCAGTCGTTTTATAGATATTGGACATTTTCACCAGGTCCTGGTGCATTACTTCCAACGTCGATTTCCTGTTTTTCTAGTTGTTTTTTCCAAAAAGGTTTTATTATATAAAACTCTTCTTTTTGTATGGGCTTTCATCCTGTGAAGGTCCCAAGTTGATACCTTTAATTTGATTTTTTGTTTATCCAAAATTTTGACTAAGTCCAAAAAAGTGAAAAATTTTGTTCGCAAAATTTTCCTATTTCCTTGAAAATATGTTGTAGTTTAAATCATTTGGAAACTTTTTTGTCTAGTGACTTTTTTACGTCCGACGTCGCGTTTAGGCGCTACGGACGTAGCGTCCTTTTTCAGGAGTGGCATCTGCGACGCCTATCTTCTTTTATTCATAATTTCTGTATTTCTTGATATATCCTTTTGAAATTTGGGTACAAGGTGGCCCTAAGGGGTCTCTTTCGACTAGTCCTTACGGCACTTGTCTGTCTGGTTTAGAAAAAATTTTATTTAAGATTGAAATTGAAAAATTAAAATTTAACGAACTCTAATTTTTGAATTTTTTCCTTTAAAGCTAATTTTCTCAGTTATTACTGAACGGATTTTAATCATTCTTTTACTGAAATGTGTGTTTTGATAAGGCCTTTTTGGGGATGTAAAAAGTTTTGTAAAATATTTTGTTTTTAGATTTTGAGAAATTTTTAACGTTGAATTTTAGGTAGAAATAATAATGTTTTTGGAAAGATTTTTATATGAGCGTGAAGCGCATATACTAGAGATCATTTGTACAAAGTTTCATTACGAAATTTTGATTAGAACTATTTTTAATTAATTAATTTACTTATAGAATTTCTGGAATCGATCAGACCAATCGGATTACAGCGTGGGTAAATCTGATTGGCTGGAAGACTTGAATGCTTTGAAATGATTGGATGGAATGTTTCTATCGAATTTTCTAGATTAGGTGTGGTTACGTATGTTATTCGATTTGGTTCGAAGCTCTAGAAGATGATTTCTAGGCCTGTTTCCAATGTCTAATGCATGTAATTACATAGGGAATTCATTTGTCTGTATTTTGGCCTAATTTTACTTGTAGAATTTGGTTAATTTTGGCAAAAAATGTGATATTACGACAGTCGTGAGTTGGAAAATAAGGTTAGAGCGGCCATAAATAGGATTACGACTGAGAAGCTGAGAGAACTTGTAACGGTCCAAGACCCATTAACTCTATAGGTTGCCTCGAGCGATCTTAACCTATCCCAACTAGGTGTAAGCGATCTACGTCATTTGGTGACCGTTTTGCTTTAGCACGGCATTGTTCATATCTCTTCTGTGTGCGTTTAGTTATATATATTACATCTTTTTTTTGTTCAAAATTGAAACTATTTTGTTACAATAAAATGCAGCCTTCAAGATATAAGTTATTATAATTTTAAACTTATGCTTAAAGATGTTGGTTCAAATTTTAATCCAGTTTTTATGCTAAATGCATTTCAAAAAGTTCGCGTCGTATTTGAAAAAATATGATGTATTTTTAAAGTCTGTAAAAAATATTCTTGAACAAAGTTTTAGCATGACAAATAGTTGAATCATTTTAGAAAATGTACATTTTTTATACAAGGTGTCCCAGTAGTTTGTTCTCGATTTTGTTGATAATGGTTAGAGATAGAGAAAAAGTTTAAATATAACTATTAATATATATATGACTTATATACCCACTTAACTAGTTTTTTATATATGAAACAAAAGTGAAGAAAGTGTCCATATTATCTCAAAGAGACCTGGTAATGAACAAATTAAAAATATATACACAAAGTCTAGGTCTCAATCGGAAAATAAATTTATAAATTAAGAATAGGTTACATGTTTCGCCCTAACGGGCATCATCAGACCTAAAATGAATATACATTACAACGGAAAATACAATTATAATAATATATAACTTTACCATAAACAAAACATATTTTACAAAGTATATAAAACAAACATAACCAAACAAAGAAACAATGAAATACGAAACAAGGCCACGCTTGAATGACCAATCAGAGACGTCGATGTAAATTTATTTGATGAGAGGCGATAGGTCAAAACGAAAAAAGAAGAGATTGTTCAGGATGAACTTGACTAACTGTCGTAAACGACATGCTACATTAATAAAAAGAAGAAGAGTTGGTGAAATTGACAGAAAAGGCTTGAGGGTTATGCAAAATAAAAATATGTAGTTATTCTTTTGAAATATTATTAAAAATCAAATGAGGCTCAAAATTAAACACTTCATTAACGCAGGTAAGGATGGAGTTCTTTTTAGCTCTTGTTATTTCCATCTTTTCCAAAAGATCCAACTTCTTACCTTTATCTCATTCGTAAATTATATTTACATTTTCAGATATGGAAAAACGATGTTTTGAGGATAACAAATGATTCGCAAAGGCAGATTTTGTATTTGAGATATCTGTATTTTGATGTTTTGTAACCAAGCTGAGGTGTTCCTGGATCCTTGTCGAAATTGTACTACCCGATTGTCCGAGGTAAATACCAGGACACTCTCCACAATGAAAGGAATAAACTCCAGATTTCTCAAGCCTCCTTTTTGTCTTTGATTCTAACCATGTGTTGTTTTAAAGTATTGTTGGTTTTAAACGATATGGAGATATTAAATGACTTAAAAAATTTTGCTAAATGTAGAGATATATTTCCAAATATGTTAAAACCCTGAATTTGTTTGTATTAATTAGATTATTATTTATTATGTTATAAGAGAGTTTGTATTTGTTCATAAATTTATAAAAAAGTTTGTTGAATGTTTTCACTGGGAAACCATTGTTTAAGGCAATTTCCCTTATTATATCTAATTCTTTAGTAAAAACAGCTTGGGATAGTGGTAATTTAAAAAGTTTGTACAAAAACGAATTAAGAGCTGCAAATTTGTGAGAAAATGGTGAGTTAGATGTAAACTGAATGCTATTATCCGTACAGGAGGGTTTTCTATATACCTCAAAGCTAATTTTGTTACCATTTCTAATTAAAAGAAGGTCCAAAAAAGGAAGTTTGCCATCAGTTTCACTCCCCATAGTGAAGGATATTTTTTCATGCAAAGAATTGATAAATTTTAAAAATTTTAACAATTCTTGTTTACTACCTTTCCAAACAATACAAATATCATCCACGTACCTTTTATAGCTTATCAGATGTTCTGAAAACGAGCTATATATTATTTTCTTTTCTAAGTTGTTCATAAAAACTTCACTCAAGAAAGTTTTTAGCAATAGAATGAGATCAGATATTAAAACAGCCGGTAAGTATTTGTTTCTTAATAATTTTTCAGTTAAATTAATGCATTCAAGTGGTGGTATGCTAGGGAAAAGGTTTTTAACATCTAAAGAGACAAGTCTAGCATTTGGTGGTAAGGATATGTTTTTTAAGTAGTTGGCGAAATCTATGGAATTTTTGGTGGAATATTCACTCTCAAACTCAGTGACCTTTCTTAGAATAGTATTTAGCCAAGAAGAAAATTGATAACAGGGCGATTTTATGAAAGAAACCACTAGTCTAATTGGAGTACCCTCCTTGTTATAATCTTAAATACAATTTTTCAAATAATATTTCTATTAAAGACAAAGAAACTTTGGACGTAGAGTCTGAAAATATTATTCAATCTACCGACATTAACAACAAAAACATTCTAAGGGTAAAAATAATAACTTTCTTAAACGCTAATAGCGTGGTTAACAATAAAAACAAAAATTTTAATGAACCTAACCTTAACAGTTTGAAGGCATCTTTTGATTACTAAGGCTGATAAAGGCTCCTGTCTTGTTATAATGAAAAGGTTTGATTACATTGAAAAAGTATTAGAGTTCTTAAATACCGACGAGTTTCAGTCTTTGTCAAGAGATCCCACTAACTTCTTTTTTACTAAAGTGAAACAAGTTCTGAATAAGACTCTTGTTACGCTAGAATATTTTAACATAACAAAAGAAAAGCTTTTTCCAATGAACTTCACAACACCACTGTTATATGGTTTGCCAAAAAATCACAAGGAGGGTACTCCAATTAGACCAGTGGCTTCATTCATAAAATCGCCCTGTTATCAACTTTCTTCTTGGCTAAATACTATTCTAAGAAAGGTCACTGAGTTTGAAAGTGAATATTCCACCAAAAATTCCATAGATTTCGCCAACTACTTAAAAAACATATCCTTACCACAAAATGCTAGACTTGTCTCTTTAGATGTTAAAAATCTTTTCCCTAGCATTCCACCCAGTTGAATGCATTGATTTTACTGAAAAATTATTAAGAAACAAAAACTTACCGGCTGTCTTAATATCTGATCTCATTCTATTGCTAAAAACAGTGCTGGAACAAAACTTTTTTAAATTTAATAATAGATATTTTCGACAACGCTCTGGCTTGGCAATGGGTTCTTGTCTTTTACCATTCTTGAGTGAAGATAAAGAACAACTTAGAAAAGAAAATAATGTATAGCTCGTTTTCAGAACATCTGATAAGCTATAAAAGGTACGTGGATGATATTTGTATTGTTTGGAAAGGTAGTGAACAAGAATTGTTAAAATGTTCAGAATTTATAAATTCTTTGCATGAAAAAATATCCTTCACTATAGAGAGTGAAACTGATGGCAAACTTCCTTTTTTGGACCTTATTTTAATTAGAAATGGTAACAAAATTAGTTTTGAGGTATATAGAAAACCCTCCTGTACTGATAACACCATTCAGTTTACATCTAACTCACCATTTTCCCACAAATTTGCAGCTTTTAATTCGTTTTTGTACAGACTTTTTAAATTACCACTATCCCAAGCTGCTTTTACTAAAGAATTAGATATAATAAGGGAAATTGCCTTAAACAATAGTTTCCCAATGAAAACTTTCAACAAACTTCTTTATACATTTATGAACAATTACAAACTCTCTTATAACATAATACATAATAATCTAATTAATACAAACAAATTCAGGGTTTTAACATACTTGGAAATATATCTATACATTTAGCTAAATTTTTTAAGTCATTTAATATCTCCATATCATTTAAAACAAACAATACTTTAAAACAACACATAGTTAGAATCAAAGACCAAAAGGATAGTCTTGAGAAATCTGGAGGTTGTTTCCTACATTGTGGAGAGTGTCCTGCTGTTTACGTTGGACAATCCGGTAGAAAAATTTCGACAAGGATCCAGGAACACCTTGGTTAGAAAACATCAAAATACAAAATCTGCCTTTGCGAATCATTTGTTATCCTCAAAACATCGTTTTTCCATATCTGAAAATCTAAATATAATTCACGAATAGGATAAAGGTAAGAAGTTAGATATTTTGGAAAAGATGGAAATAACAAGAGCTAAAAAGAGCCCCATCCTTACCTGCGTTAATGAAGTGTTTAATTTTGAGCCTCATTTGATTTTTAACAATATTTCAAAATAATAACTATATATTTTTATTTTGCGTGACCTTCAAGCCTTTTCTGTCATTTTCACCAATTCTTCTTCTTTTTATTAATGTAGCATGTACTTTACCACAGTTAGTCAAGCTCATCCTGAACAATCTCTTCTTTTTTCGTTTTGACCTATCTCCTCTCATCAAATAGAATTACATCGACGTCTCTGATTGGTCATTCAAGCGTGGCCTTGTTTCGTATTTCATTGTTTCTTTGCTTGGTTATGTTTGTTTTATGTACTTTGTAAAATGTGTTTTGTTTATGGTAAAGTTATATATTATTTGAATGTATTTTCCATTGTAATGTATATTCATTTTAGGTCTGATGATGCCCGTTAGGACGAAACATTTTGTATTTTTCTCGTACTATGCTTGATCACAGATTGGAAAACAAAAATTATATTACAAATTATTCGATCTCTCAAAAATTGACATAAAGGATGTCATTATACTCAGAATGCCTTTTTTATCTAGTTAACCAAAAATATGTATGGTGTCCCATTTAAAAATCGAAAGTTGAGGTCATTTCCGGCCAAACCGGAAGTGACTCGAAATATGTCAAAAAATTCATAATTGTGTTTTACATGCGTTAAAATACGTACAAATTTCAAAAAGTTATCTCAAAAAACTCCAAATACCGACAAATACAAGATCACACAATCACCCAGTAGAAATTCAAGCTGCGACCAATACCCTTATATTCCTTAAACCTACATATAAGATAATATAGTATTTGGTTCTTTAAAGCAAAATGGCTACACAAATCACACCCATAGAGAAAGCTATTAATACACAGGGTTTCGGAAGAACGAACACCAAAGATTATGTGAAAAGTATCAGCAAGAGTAGAAGAGCATAAACTACTAAGCTATCTTTTGGTGTTATGATTGCATAATAAAATAATACATTCTAAAATTTTTTTTATTCAAGAGTTTTGAATTTACACTTACCTTTAATTTTTGCATTATTTATCTTAGTGTCGACATTACAGAAACCATCTAAAATATACGCTCAGCTGCAAAAATTTTAATTAAAATACTTTTTAGAAAAATTTGCCTGTAAATATCATATTACGTTTGCCGTAGTTGGCAGCCTCCTGAAATCTAATTTTAATGTCAAATATTTACATTTTGTCCTGACAGCATTGCAAGGATGGTGGGTTTCAGTAAGAGAAAAGTTATTGGGATTTATATTTCAACTAAAAATTTCTAATTAATAAGTAGTGTTTTGATAGGTATTTAAATATATTTTTGAGTGATCGGAATTAGAAACTTTCTATACTTCGATCTCAGATTGTTTAACGAGATTAACCTAAATTAATTACACTCCTGTTAACTTTTGTGGCTGTCTGATAAATGCACAGTACCGGATATGGGATTCTGGGTTTTTGAACAGAGTTTCATAATTTTTTACATGCATAAATTCTCTTAGCTATACCAAAATGCATGTCAACTTGACTGTTTAATATTTTTTTAACGCCAGAATGCTGAAGTTTTTTTTCCGATTTTCATTTATTCAGTCTTATCAAGACCAAACTGTTTCATCAGTGAAGCATGATGTATGTCTAGATGTACCCCTTATACTTATATTGCGGCTGTGCGCAAGACCTAAACATTGTTTTTTGTGGAATTGCGAAAACGCCTATTGGCATTTAGAGGATGGGAGTTGTCATTAAATATTGCTAAACCAGAAACGGACTCAGCACTTCCCCAGGAGTGGCTAGATGTGATCCTATGACTCCCTTGCAGGAGTCGGAATCTTTTTTGATCTGAGTAGAAAATAGGTGAAAGGAGTTTGAAAACCTCCCTCCTCCTGAGCAAACGTTTGTGTGCAATGACCCGATAAAATATTATCTAACAAACCTGGGTGACCCAAAAAAATCGTTTTTAACCCAATTATATGACATTTTTAAAACTAAAAAATATTCATGTAGCCTACCCAAATAGTCCTTTGGAAATTCTCTGTAACCCAACAACCCCTGGCTGTTCTGACTCAGCACCCATGATGTTATTTTAACGTACACCTCGACGGTCTAATATTTACGACATAGTAACTTTAAACTAACAACTGCACGCTAAGGCGCTCGCCGTTTAGACTGAACCCCCGCTAACACAGTATCGACCCTTGAACAGTTAAATTAAATGAATTATGAAGGAAAACAGGTGTGTAATTGTCATCGCTTACGAAGCATTAAAAAGTTCTTTGTTGTTAAAACACATATAACTGGAGTCTTTATTAATATATATTTATATTCTATTTTTCAAAGTTATGTTCAAACATATATTCATATTCTATATATTTCTACTTTAAACACATTCACATTTCACCCAATTTCTTACTTATATTAATAAAGAAGCGTTTTGTATATATTTTATACATCATATGTTAATAAAATCTCAAGATATATGTACATTCACGATAAAATTTATGAGTCCAATGCATAGCTCACCAGTCTTATTATTTTATACTTAGTATACTTTTTACAAATATTCTTCATTCACTTCTAAATTCACAATATCTTATATAAAACACGTATAGTCATAAAAATTAGCGAGCTAGGACTTGTTTGAATAATTAGCTTTAAACTCTACTTTCGAACATGCGGCAAAAATAAACTTGGTACAAAAATGGTGCAGAAATAGGCGAGACATAATACAACCAGTTTATGAATTACAGTTATCAGAAGATTCTATATGTGAGTATTAATATAAAGCAGCTAAATATATGATAAATACTGCTAATTGTATATTGAATAACAAGCTTTAAACTTATGGATCTCTGCTACCTTCGAGCATGAGACTGCCGTAAAAATAAACCTGGTAAAACGCTGGTGTAGAAATAGGAGAGAAATGGTGCTATCGCGTGATGAATTACAGTTATAGGAGGATTTAATAGGTGAGTATTGAGATAAAGCAGCTGAATATACGATAAATGCTACCGAGTGTAACTTTTAAGTGTATCGCACTATTATATCAAGATACAAGAGTTTTAACCACACTGCACCACAACTTGTTACGTTCTGGACGCGCGTTTCGCTAACAAAGTTAGCATCATCAGGAGATGATATAAACTAAAGTAACTTATCCTAACCCAGACTATTTATAGGTAAATGTGGTCACACTTGGGTGTACCACCGTTGTCAAGTAAGCAATAGAGGGGACTATTGTGAATAGGCCCTCTGTTTTTATTTAGTGCTTTCTTGCCACATTTAACTATTTCTATACTCTCAAATACATCCAATAATCTATTATTAGATACATTTTTAATCAACTTAAGATTATTTATTCCTATTTGGTGATTGTTTTCCAAAGCATGTTGGGAAACGCTTGACTTTTCTGTTCTTCCGTATCTTAAATGTGCCATGTGTTCTTTAAAACGAATGATTATGGAGCGTTTAGTTTGCCCAACATATTTTAGATCGCAGTCATTACAGCTAATTTCATAGATGCCATTCCTCTCCTATAAGTTGACTTTGTCTTTAGGGTTTTGAGGGAGATTTTTCAAACTGTTCTCCGTTTTGTAGGAGACTCTAAAACCTACGTTTTTAAATACTTTTCCTAGACCCTACGAATATCTGGGATCATATGCGATTACTATGAACTTATTGAGAGCCTCAGGTGCTTGAAGAGTAGTGGCATCTTTTAACATTTTCTTATGCTTATATCTATTTACTAATTTATGTACAAAATTATCATTATATCCATTACTTTTGGCTATATTTTTAATCCGATTTATTTCATTGTTAAAACGTTCTTTACTTAATGGAAAATTGACTAACCTGAGTTAAAAAATAAATTTATCCAATTTATCCGTTTTTTAACGAACTTTCCTCGTAATGAAACTTTCCCTTTACTTAGGGTTACCAGACGTCCGGATTTTGACTACGTCCGGATGGGTCCGGGCGGATTTTTCATAAACGTCCGGATTTTAAACTACCAGGTATTCCACTATAAGAATGATCTCCAAAAAGCAAAATAGGAAACTAGTTTTTAAAAATGTGCTTATTTAAGAAATCGTAAATAATTTTAGCAGTGGAAATTCGCCTTTAGCGCAAACAAGCGGCGTCGTCACTGTGTCAATAGTTTGCGTTTGTCATGCGCGGCAGTAGCAGCAGTGAGGTTTCGGTGAATCATTTATTACATTTATTTACTTAGTTTTCCGAGTATTTATGGTTACGTTAGGACGTAGTTTACGACTTTCGCGATTTAGTTAGCCTATTTTTGATTATACATAATTTTCAACATTTCAAAAACTAATATTTAGTAATGCCGAAACGCAAATGTACTTATTCGGATGAAATATTCCGGATGTATCCTTCGTTTAAGAAAGGAAAGACAACTAGCGAGGTAATTTGTAATGTTTGCAGATGTGCAGTATCAATTGCCCATAAGGGCAAGCTTGATATTCAGACTCATATAAAAAAGGATAAGCACAAACAAATGTTAAAATCTCAAGCGGGAACCTCAGGTTTTCAAAATTTTGTAGTAACTTCTGGAGAAACCAAGTCGATAAAAGCCGCTGAAGCGACATTGGCCTTCCATACGGCCTGCCATCATCAATCTTATAAGTCCATGGATTGTACAACCAAGGTACATTTATAATTATTATTGTATGTGTGTAGTTTATTATTTGTTGTATTTGGTTTTAGTTAAATAAAAAAATATACCATGATTCGACATTAGCCAAAAAGGTTACTTGTGGACGGACTAAGGTGGAGGCAATTGTAAATAATGTAATTGGGCCATATACTCTTGAACTGACTTTCCAGGCAATAAACAAGGTATCATTTATTGGTGTGGCTACAGACGCAAGCAATCATAATGCCTTAAAAATGTTTCCAATCCTTATACAATATTTTGATACAAACGTGGAGGAATTCAATCTAAATTAATAGACATTAGAAGCGCTCCAAATGAAACTTCAGAAACAATTTCTGACCTAATATTAGATGGTCTGAAAACAAACAATTTAGAAAAAAAATGTGTAGCGTTTTCAGGAGATAACTGCAATACAAATTTTGGTGGCAAGGATAGAAAAGGTCAAAATAACGTTTTTAACAAATTAAAATGCAAAATTAATCCAAATTTGGTAGGTGTAGGTTGCCCATCCCATGTAATTAATAATGCAGCGCACTATAGCTGTGATAAATTAAAAGTTGAAATAGAAAGCATAGAACTAAAAATGTTTTAACTATTTTAGTATTTATACTGTACGAGTTGAATCACTTAAAGAATTTTGTGAATTTGTAGGCACGGAATATGAAATTCTTTTATATCACTCAAAGACTAGATGGTTATCTTTGTTTCCCGCTATTGGAAGAGTTTTAAAAATGTTTGAAGCACTTAAGGCATATTTTTTGACACAACATGGTCCTAATATACTTAAATTATTTTTTGAAAACGATTTTTCAGAAGCCTATCTTTTCTTTGTTCATTCTTTAATGTCTGTTTTTCACACACATATAGAAAGAATTGAACGTCAAAACAATTCTGTGGTTGAAACAATGGCAATTTTAGAAAACGTTCTTTCTATTTTAGAAGAAAGGGCAGCTAACAAATTCATACCTCTAATAGTTCCCGAAATTTTAATTAAATTCGTTGATAATGGTTCAGAATGCGAATGTGACCAGCTAAAATTAGAGTTTTTTGATTTGTATAATAATGCAATTCAATAATTAAAAAACTGGCTCAAGCCATTTGAAGAATTCCAATGTTTTAAATGGATGAGCCTGAATGATATTACTAAGTGTGATTGGTACAGTGACGTTATGCCCTCATTAGTATATTTAATATCAAAAGGAGTCGAAATAGATGACTTGTTAACAACAGGTCAAAATATACTTCTCGTAAAAATATCGAAGTTATCCAGGGACTGAAGAAAAAAGAATGTTTATATTTAAAAGCTGACAAAGGAAATAAGGCTGTTATATTAGACAAAACAGATTATTTTGAAAGAGCAGACAATTTGATTCAAACTGGTCCTTACGATATAATCGAGAAAAACCCGTTATCAAAAATGATAACAGAAGTAAAAAGTACCTTAAAACAGTGTAAAAACCTTCTGTCCGATGAATTAAAATTCAAACTAACGCATAGTAACCCACAGCTATCTAAACTATATTGCCTTCCCAAAATCCATAAACCTGAGAAGTTCATGAGACCTATTGTTTCAGCTGTTGGATCACCAACGTACAATATTTCAAAATTGTTAGTAGATGAATTTTGTAATTTAAATAAATATATTTCAAACAATTTTGAATTTGAAATTTTTCCACAGTTACTTAAAGCAGCTGAATTTCTTTTTGCCATCCCATCTCACAGTGCCAATGTGGAAAGAATATTTTCACTTATTGCTGCCCAGTGGACTAAAGAAAGAAATAGACTGCGTTTATCTTCTGTGAAAGGAATACTTATGACTACGTATAATTTTAAAAATATCAGCTGTTCAGAGTTTTACGATTTTGTCCTTTTGCCAGAAAATGTAACTCTTTTAAATAAAATACAAAGTAGCGAAAAGTACCAGTAAAGTGATTTAGTTCTTTTTATGTTTTGTAAGTTGCTTTAGTTTGTAAGTTTTAAGTTTTGAAGTGTAAATAAAAAATGTATTTTTTTCTATTGTTTTATTAGTAAAATAAGGCGTCCGGATTTTGTCCGGATTTTGTCCGGATTTTCTTAAAGACTTGTCCTGGATAGACCAGTTTTCATCTGGTAACCCTACCTTTACTTAGAAAATTAAGAAAATTAAACTATATTACAACTTATATGCATTACTAAATAACTAAATGCGCATACAAACTATTTTACCAGTGCCTGTGGAATTCGAGGGAAGTTCCGGATAAGGACCAATTTAACGATTTTTTAAGCTGAAGATAATAGAATGCAAAGCAATATGTGGAGTGGTTTACAACTGACATAAAAGAACAACAAGGTCTCAGTCAAGTTCGCCATATTTTTGCAGTTTTATAGGACGTAAATATGTCTACAATGTTTCAAGGCAATGGCTTAACTAGAAATGGTTTAAATAAAATTGAAAATTTCATCAAGGCCTCTATTAAGGTCAAGGACATCAACGACTTATAAGTATTTTTATTCTAAAGTAAAAACTTTTTTAAAACAGATTTGATTTATGTAAATCATTTAACAACAGGAAGAACAAGATAGTAATATGTACTTCTTAAAATCATTTTACAGTTTTTTTTTATTTTTTGAGAGGTAGTATCTAACAAATCGTTAAAAATATTTTAATGATATTTGGCTCCCTCGCCTGCAAACGTTTTTAAGGTAATTTACCAAGAATATGAGTATTTTAGAAAAAAAATATTAACTAATAACTTTCCAGAAAATCGAGGCTTTTGTATGTTTATATGCTCGTTAATATTGTGGACATATAAAAACATCTATACCCTGCAAAGACACAGAAGATCTCAATATATTTAGTAGTGCGTTATATTAAAAAATGTGTGTGCTTTTAGAATGGTATTATTTTTTCACTCCTTTCTTATTGTACGGCTACATATTGATAGATGTTTTTGTACTATACAAAATACACTTTAAACATTTGCTTTTTAAGACCGAGTCTTAAAAAGTAAATATATATATATATATATATATATATATATATATATATATATATATATATATATATATATATATATATATATATATATATATATATATATATATATATATATATATATATATATATATATATATATATATATATATATATATATATATATATATATATATATATATATATATATTATATATATATATATATATATATATATATATATATATATATATATATATATATATTATATATATATATATATATATATATATATATATATATATATATATATATATATATATATATATATATATATATATATATATATATATATAGGGCGCTTCAAACTCAGTGGCCTTTTAGAAGTATCTGAAAAACCAATGATTTTATTACTTTGAAAATTTGGCTCTGGTCATAAATAAAGATAGACTTATTAAGATACCTTAAACTTGTGGCAACATCTGTCTTCTAAATGGAATGCCCTATATTTAATACCATTTTTGTATTTCCTTGCAGATTCTAAATACTTATGTGTCAACTTCAATTAATTCAACTGTTTTCGAGAAAATGATTATGGAAAATTGACATTTTTGACCCTTTAAACCTCTGTAACTCCCAAGCGCCTTAATTTTTAACGAACTAGATTGCACTTTCTTTATCTTAGTTTTTAGTTATTTCCTGACACCAATTCCTACTTTGACAGGAAAATGTCAAATTTTGACGCCTCTCAAACCAGAAATTGGCGTGGAGAAATAGATAATTAAAAACTAAGATAGAAAAGTCAAATCCATTTCGTTGCAAGTTAAGTCATTTGGGAGTTAACAGAGCTTCACAGGGTCAAAAAGTAATTTTCTCGAAAACAGTTGAGTTTAGGTAAAGGAAACATAACGCAACAATTATTTGGAATGTTCAGGAAATTACAAATATTATTATCACCGTTTGCGTCTGAGCTCATCACATTTCTGTTTTTGGTTGGTAAAACCACCAACCCTGATTAGTTTATTTTATTTAACATGCGAATTCTCGAATTATTAAAAACAAAACTTAGGTATATAAATTCGCCTACAAAAATAATACAGATAGATAATATGTTAAAAATACGCTTTGTTTCGTTCTAAAATATGGAGTTTCACAAGAGCAAAAGCTTTTAACAGTATTATTTTACTGGGCACTTAATCATAAGCAGGTGTGAGGCGAAACCACAATAGGCTTATAAAAATTAATAATTTGTGAACGTGAATATAAATTTAAATACAAATAAGAGACTTTTTATAATATTGACTATATTAACTGATATTACAAGAATTATAAGATCTCGTAAATATATACTTACTATAAGAGTAAACTGTATAATCACTCCCTTAGCAATCTGTAACGCCGGACGATAAGTAAAAACAGTATTCAACGTTCTCCAGTTTTAATACGAATGTTTTAGTTATAAAAAAAAATTTCAATTCTTTATTTTCATAATGTATCAAAATCACCTTCAGGTGGCGTACTTTTAAATTGCCTAAGATAATAACTCCCACCCGCAACAATAAAATAAATATATCTACTATTATGTATTGTTTTGGAAAATATTAGGAAATGAAGGGCGTACTCAAAGAACGGACGTTTTCTGTTGTGCGCCTTTGGCTTATAATAGCCACGGAAACTAAGCCCTTTTGGGCCTCAAAACTTTTTTGGGAAGATCGCTCCTCTATCAGCCAGCCTATTATGACCTAGGAAAACTTCCCTCAACTTTCCTAAAACTGACCAGTACTTTCTTAAAACTAACTCTATGATTGATTAGTTGACTCTGTGGTTGATGAGGACACTCACAACTTAACAGTGATACACTAATAAAGCAGTTGAGGCAAAGAGAAAGAATATATCTTGAGATTTGATAATTTAATGTAAAGGAGAGCCAATCAGGGGGTCCCAAAATATTTAAACTCTTTGGTAAAACAATATTACTTGAATATGCAGAGTGTTTATCATCCAACGAAGGAGTTTTGATAGACAATTCAGTTGCAACATTTAGGTTTAAATAAAAATCACAACTTTACCAAACCACACACTAAAATAATAATAAATGGAAAACAAAAACAAATATAGTGTTCTGGACTACCCCCCCTGACTAAAGATCCTATTTAACTAAAGGCAGTTAGGCGCTGAATGAATAGAGGAATAGTAGAATTTATCCCTATTGACAGTCACTAAACCTTCCACAATCATAATCTCATTATCACGCTGCTTCAGCAGTTATTACATTCTATCCCAGACATGCTCTGATCTCCCTTTTGCAGGAGAAAGCTTTTTTTTTGTCGATGACAACTCGCAGCCCCACATAGTGCGGATTGTCAAGGAGTTCTTAAGAAAGAACAACATTGAGAGAACGGAATGGCTTGCCAGGTCTCCAGATCTGAATCGAATTGAGCATGCCTGGGAAAAAATTACTGCTGAGGCGACATGAAATGATATCGTGAATATGGAAGATTTAGTGAATGTCAATAGGAGTATATGAGAAGCGATTCCTCTAGAACTCATTCAGTGTCTAACCGCACTTAGTTGAGTAGGATCTTTAATAGTCAGTGAGGGGTGGTCCATATCAGTTGTTTCCCGTTTATTGTTATTTTATTGTTTTTTTTGGTAAAGTTGTGAGATTTATTTAATCCTAAATGTTGCTACTGAATATAATTTAATAATTGTCTACCTACTCATTCGTTAGATGATCGACACACTGGATATTAAAATAATGTTGTTTCAATAATTAATGTTAATTATGTAATTAGGATGTTTTAAGACTACTTAGGTAATAAAATAAAAAAAAACGAGATTTCAATTATCCAGAAAAACGCATGTTTTTAGGCGCCCTGTATCTTCTTTAAGAAAGATGATGGCTAAAAAAATCCGAAACAGTTCCGAGGTAATGCACATTAAATAGGAAAATTATAAATGGTATGCCCTATTTTAGTTATTGTATATACAACATTCCAAGCGAAATTTAGTCGCAACAAAATTGTGTAGAAAAAGAGAAGTTCTGCTTTCATTCATTGCATTTTGTGCCCTGTAGGTATATCCCTACCATCTGATACTACACATTAAATTGATGTGTGCATTGAAGGTCAGTCAACTATTCATTCGTTCAACTTCATCAAAATCCGAATCATATTTATTAAGAGAGACAACTTCGAAAATACGGTAGACACTTTTTATGATAAAGGAAATGCCTATTACGAGGAGTGATCTGTTAAAAGGGCTTTAACAATTTTTTACCAGAGTATCCAGATGCATATTCTTATCTAACCTACTGTATCGTACATCAATCTGATCCGAAGGCTGTTCATAACTTAAGTGCGTAGTAGTCGCCCATGCAGATTCATAACTCGGAATTAGGCGACAACGAGAGTTAATTATAAATATTTTTATATATTTTATTTTGCAAATCAGTTAATTTTGAACCAGATTGTAGATTTCTAAAATGTTTTAGAATTTAATTGATTCAAATTAAAACTAAGTATACTTTTCTGTTTTCATTTGTTTTTAATTTATTTGTATTTTATTGGTTTTTATTTTTTAATAGGTTTATTTTTATATTAAAATAAATTATAAGATTGAATATTTTCGTGAATAACAGGAAGGTTTTATTCCGAGCTATGGAATTTTATTTTAATTACTTTTCATATTCACAGTGTGTTCTTCGTGTTGGAATGTGAGGACTTGGGATTCATAATACGACTTTACTTTGTTATTCCGCGTTTTTGTGTTCTATTACTGAAGTCTTTGGCTTATTACAAAAACTTCTTCCCCAATACCCTTCATCTTTACCTCACAAAATTATATATAGATGCCCTCAATTCTCGCTAAGGAGATTTAATACATTAGGTAAGGAATCACCTAAAAATTAAAACGAATTTCGTGAGAAAATGGGACTGGAGAATCTCAATCGGCCTGTCCCTATTTGTTAGGATGATAAAAACAAAAGTCGTCTCCTCAGTCTTCAAGGAACAGAAGACACAACCTTGCTTAATGCAATTCCATATACTACCAGTTTTTGTATTTCCATCGCTCTAGGAAGGCCTGTATGTGAATAACACTTTGCGTTTGGGGCAAAACTTTAAATTTATATTGCCTTTATGGGCTTAGCAATTAAGGCGATGGATATAATGTCGATTTTTTCCTAGAAGATAGAAAATGCCTAAATATGGGACGTTACGTGCAGACATATCTTGGCAGATTCATATTTACGTCTCATCTGCTCAAAAGGCGGGTTAAGACTGCATTTAGCAAATAGAAAATATAACCTGTCTGACAAGAGTAAATAATATTAAGTTTAGTTTAAATTCAATTAGTATAATTTTTTAAACGGATTAATCAATTTGAAAAATAAATATACGTTGTGCATTCGCCAGATTATTTGACTTTCATTGATCAATTCAATCATTTTTGAAAAGGGGCTGGTGCTGGTGTTTAGTATACATAGGGTAATGAGAACTACTAAAAATTCTCTCTTTATAAAATGGTTGTCCCCATTCATAAAAAATCTGCGAATTTTTTTAAACTCGTTTTTAAATGTCTTGTTAACTATATTTAAGGTAAGACTAAGAGTATTGGCGTAGCTCAATAAATAAGAATGTTGCAATCCTTTTTAATTCAACGGTAAGACTACCATCTTACCGATGTTAAAAAGTAAATGTAATTCAATCATTAGCATTTTAACCATAAAGTTTAAGCAGTCTTAAATGGAAAAATTAAAATAATATCCAAATTATAATTATGGGGGAACTGCACGCAGTATTATGGATCATTTGCAAGGCTTCCGCCGCTGCAATATTATGTTATAACTATATGAGATATGTATTAGTTTCAATGTGATTTCAATAGGGAAATATGTATAGTTGGGCGCTAAATGCGATTTTTTATGAAAAAAATCTAATCTAGAATTATAAAATAGAAGTAGATTTGTCCATTTTCGACCACTTTTTGACGAAAATGCCGTCGCATATAATTTTTTTTTCCACAAAATGGCTTTTTACCGCCTTGCATTGATCCTTTGTCTACGTAACTGCAAAATTTGAAATGGTTAATCGTACTCATGTCTTTCTATTTCTGCAGCGCGTGAACCCTTTTGAACCCATTTTTAAAAGAAATGTAATTTAAATTGCCTATACATAACACATTTTTTTGAGGTCGGACGTGAAGGAAGTTTTTTCTAATACGTAGGTACCTTTTCATCTTAGTTTGAACTTGACTAGACCTTGTCGCTAGTTTTTCACTTTTTGCGTGCAGTTCTCCCTTATTTTTTTTAAATTAGAGGGAAATTAAGGAATACAAAATGTTACATATTACTGTTTAAACTTTTCTGGGCGAACTCAAATTATTATTTATTTCTACTTTGGTCCAAAGAATCTCATAATCAACTTCTCTTATAGTCCTAAGGTTCTGAATAGATGGCTACCGATTATAATCAAAGCTCTAAATAGTACAAGCCTGCTTCGTTTAAACGTTTTAAGACAGTTCTTGGTGTAATTTTTATTCTACTTGCAGCAAAAAGATCATGACTCAACTGAGTGCAGAATCTTGTAAGCTCCCTCCTAGCTCTCCTGACTGATAATCTGTTTTCCGTGAACATTCCTAAACCTTAGCCTACCTTTCCATGGCCTTTTGGTAGCAGTGCCACGGTTATTTAAACGATAAATCATACCTTGTATAACATTAAAGCAATTTACCATATCATACTACTACGCATCTCTAGGCAAAATCCGATGCCTTGATTAGCTTCTTCTAGTGTTACGTGACGTTATTGTGTGCTCCTCATCTTGCAGATAAAAATGGAATTACTACAGAAATGTTTTTATTAACAGTGGCACTGACTTTTGCCACCAAAAATCTTCATTTAATTGTTGAACGAATATAACAATATATAAATGAGAGTTACCAAGCAAACAGATACTGCGGTCGGTCACTTCTCAAACGTAGCCTATTGTGTTATTGCCATGAAAAGAATAATTTTAATATTCTGATCGATCTAGGTTATAGAAATACGGTTGAACTAAAAAAGTTTAGATATTTTTTATTTATTGAAGTACGCCAGTCGGGTCAATCTTACTTTATAGCTGATGGGTCATTTAAAAACAGTTTAATAAAAACCCGGATTTTTTCCTAATTTTGACAAATCATCATCATCAAAATTATTGTCTTGTTCCTTGACAGTTTCCGGCTATCGCACAACGTATTTAGTTCAGATATATTAATATCTTTAACTTTTGTCTCGGGCAGCTTATATACATCATATATATTTTAATTTTTGTGACGTTTCGACGTCTATCTTTTTCAAACCTAAAAATGTTTATATAATACAGAAATATTGGTTAAAATGAAAGCTTTTTAATAATGCATTTAAATATAAGTTATTTCATTAAAATAAATCACTTGGATCACAGTTCTTTTACCAAAAATCAAATTGATGTTTGAAAGCATTTTTAATTCTTCTGAAAAAAAAACTAAAAAAAAGGGTTTTCACTTTATGCTTCATAACCCAGTACACTCGTACAGTACCTATTTTTTTCCATCCGTGAAGGACTAAGAATCAATTTGAGAAAACCATTAACGCACATACATACGGTGAAGTTCTTTTTGCCAAAACACGTTTTTTAATATAATAGATAGTGAATTTGCTAGAAAACACCAAATAATACAGGTCACCTTAACTTTCATTAAATCTATATGAAATTAAACACATAAACGTCCCTTTTTTTAAAACTTACTTTTTAAATAAAGAAATCTTAACAACACATAATTTACCGTAATGCATTCTATATCCTTTTAAAGCCAAACGGATATCATGACAGCCAATAAAACGTTTCCACAGGGGTCGTAAATTCAGCAACTTTGGCACGCTCTCTAAATTCCTGTGCAAATCTGAGGCCGTGTTTGTTCGCGACGGCACTATATTCAGGAATACGGACTCGGTGCCGTCACGACGCCAGCCGCCCATCGTGTCACGAGAATGGTTGTTGTTCACGCAATGATCTTTTTAGTTCCAATTCTTTTCCCGCAGATAGCGATACTGGTCCTAACCTAGTTGTAGTAAAATGTTTAAATCAGGATCCTGTTAACGCATAGGCAAGTGGCGCCCAGGAGCGTCTAAAAACGGGGCCGCAAGGCCGCACTAGTTTATGTATTATATAAACTATTAAAACATATAATCTTTACAAAATGCATTGTTTTAATACATTATAAAGAAAAAAAGTTATATTCTCCTCGTTGGTTTTTTCTTACATTGCCTATGACAGCAGACAGTGTGGAAAGATTACTTTGCGTGCTAACGCTTATTGAAATTTATTTAAGATCGACTACTAATGGGGAAAGGTTATTTAATTTATCAATTATTCCGATTGAATTTGATGTACTTAGGAAGGCCAGTGCAAATAATATAATGCAGATTAAAATCAACGTGGCCATATTCTGGCTAAAAAATCAGTTGATTGCTTGTAAGAAAGTATTTTGTAAAAGTTTGTTATGTGCTCGTTTTATTTTTGAATTACAGTTTACTAATATAATATATAATAATGCAATAACTTGCCTGAAAGTTTATTTTTGGAAAATTTTCTTTCCAAAATTCCTATCTCATTATAAAGTGACGAGATTTCTGGGAAATTAATGGGGGACAATAGTAATTATACTAGATTTCAGAGAAATCAGTGTCCATGGAACAATGTTAAAATATATATGGACCAAAAAGAACTGATCACATTAAAAAAGGTCATCGTTTTTGAATTAAGGTAATAACCAAGTTATCGCTAAAAAAACAGAGAGTTAATAGAACAATGGGAGACAGTTTGGGAACATTTTTGACAATTGGAGACGCTTTAGGGCAAAATTTTTAATGCAGGACTGTAAAAGGTCTAAACACTGAGAATGAGACGTGGAAGATCTGCTGTCCAACTGCTGCTGCATTTGTTGCTGAAATGCTTGTTGTCCAATGTTTGAATATTGAGAATTAGGTGTAGAAGGTCTGCTGTCAAACTGCTGATGTCTTTGTTGCTAAAATGGTTGTTGTCTAGTGTCTAAATATTAAGAATTAGATGTGGAAGGTCTGCTTTCACAGTGCTGCTGCATTGGTTGCTTAAATGGAAGATAGGCTAATCTTTCACGATTAATTCCTGAATTTGTTCTTGCAAAATAATAAAACTTCTTAGAGGAAATTCTTTTAGTTGGGCTGAAATATGTTTTGCAAAGGTATCATATTGATCATAGGGCTTATTTTCATTTTGCTTAACTATTTCTTTTAGAGACTCTATTGCTTTATCAACGCCAGAACCAGATATATTATTTCTAGAGGTTTTATTGCGTTTTGGAGCTTGGGATATGCTTAATGGTTCACTACGTCTAAACTACTGAGGTGTAGATGGAAAATCGACGTCAGTTTCGGCAGTCTCTTTGTGTGTTACATTCTGAAAAAAAATGCTTGTAAATAAAAATATAAAGGGTGTCCTGAAATTCCGTTTCAAACGATTTTTGGGATAATTCTATACATAAGAAATCAAAAACTTTTCATTCAAGGCGTTAAGACCGCCACTGGACTTAATCATTTTAGTCTTATCAGAAAAAAACAACCCTCTTAAATTTTAGCAAAAGCGGCCAAAGAGTATTTAAGATACCTACTTATAAAAAATTATTTTTTAAAAAAAGTTTACCATCCCCTATCTTAAAAAGTATGCATTTATGCATCTATGCATGTTTTCTTAATATCTACAATCACCCTTAAAATTATTGGAACGGAATTCCAGGACACCCTGTACATACATTTAAATGTTTATATTTAAATATTGTAATGCAAAAACAGTAGCAATTTTGTATCTTTTTAAAGGTACCCTCAACAGAAGAAGATTGAAAGGTTATTTAGGTTATTAAACATGTTCAGGTGCAACGATCACCTAATAGTGGATCAGAATTTTACAACTACAAAGGGACTTACTTAGTATAATTTTATTTACATTAATTGACGCAATGTCTAGTTTTAAATTTATAGAAGTTGGAGCTAATGGCAGAGCAAATTACAGTACAATATTTAGGAATTCTACCTTGAATGAAGCGATGTTAAATGGAGACTTAAATGTTCCACCAAATTCCGTTATTGTCGGCGATGATGCATTTCCCTTGAGGACAAATCTGCTAAATCGGTACCTCGGAACGTTAACTTATATACAAAAAATATTCTATTATCGTTTGTCACGTGCTTGAGGAGTTGTAGAAAACGCTTTTGATATTTTAAGCGCAATATTTCGATTGTTTCGAGGGGTAATTAAATTAAAATCAAGTACTGTGGATTTGGCCGTAAAAGCTGTTTGTGCTTTGCTCAACTGGCCTAGAATAACTGATGCCCGAGAATATTGCCCATTCTGGACAGTCGATATTATACAGGGGATATTATAAATGGTTTCTGGCATTCAGAAGGTCAAACATACAGTCAGTGAGACATTTGGGAATTAATAAACCATTCACAAGCTGCGAATTCTTTGAGTGATAAGTACGCAGATTATTATTCCGGGAAAGGTGCTGTTCCTTAGCAAGATAGAATGATTGGTTTATAATTCAAACTAAATTAAATTACATAATTGAGTTATGTATATTTATATTAAAAACACTTACCATGTTGTTTGTTGTTTCCCAGTTTTTATCTTCGCTTTCAGCAAGTTCACGTCAATGTTTTTTCAAATCCTGATTCTTGTAACTCCTTTCCATCCCACTTATTCATTGTAATAGAACTTTAACTTGTCCGAACCCGCATACACTCAAAAAATTCGACGTAGCGGCAACTTTTGGCAAGCGCTTGCCGGCAAGTATCAAGTGCGTTGTCCTGTTAGTGATGGCAAGTACTTTCCGCCAATAAACTTGCCAAGTTTAGTGTAAACGTAGCTTTAAGAATTAATTTTATTACTGACATACGTTATGTTACTTTCTTATATAACTCTTATTAAAATCTGTATTCGCTTATTTATACTAGTTTATTAGTCATTAATATGCGATTAAAAGAGGGAAAATGAATTTTTCAAGTTATTATGATAAATATATTATAAGTTATATAATATAATTTAAATTTGAAACGTGCATTTTCCCTCTTTTAATCACATAGCAATTACTAGTATACTAATGAAAATAAGCAAATACAGATTTTTTATCCGAATAGACGATCATTCCAAGGTAAAATAAAATACCCCTAACTAATTGGATATGGCAGGAATAACTAAAACAGGCATAGTGGATAATAATTTATCAGGGCAGATTCCATGGTAGTATCTGCAAAAGTAAAACAGAGACAAATCGCCCACAATCCTTCGGTGCCCTAGTAATGCAAACTTCCTTGTAATGTTTGGATCATCAATTAGGCGAATAGCTTCTTCTTTCGACAAAGTAAGGATGATCCCCATATTTGCGAGCAATACTCAAGGCTGGGTCTGATTTGCGAAGTGTAAAGGGTATGCGAATTGGCATGAAAAACTATTTACGAGCTCGGAAAAGGAAACCCAACTTCTTTGCTATTCCTGTGGCAATTGAGGTGATATAATCATGTTAGCGAAAATATTTCTGAAAAGACTAGACTAAAGGTATCTTTGGCTTCAAGTTCAGGCATTGGAGTGTAATATTCTATCGTCAACATATCTGTGAGAAAGCAGATAACTGATGTGCAGGAGGAATAGGGTAGGTGTCAACACTGAACCCTGTGAAACGCGTGCGTTGATTTTGTTAAAGTCCAATGAACGACCATCAACCAGTACAGAAATACTTCCGTTGGAAAGAAAACTGAAGATCCAAGGTTTTGGAGGAAGACCATAGGCAGGAAGTTTGGACGTCATGCCAGATCCACGCAAATGCTGTGGATATGTCCACGGCAATAATTTGGACTTCCCCGTGGAGTTCGATGGACTTGTTTGAGATGTGAGTTACGAAGATCTGCTGTGGACCTTTGGTGGTGGAGGCCCTATTGCCTATCTTGGTTTGTACCTTTCAAGGTTATTTAAGAGACCAGTATTGACATACTTTTCCATTGCCTTACTCATAATTGTAGTTAGAGGGGAGAGTTTTAGACCCCTTTTTGGGAACAGGCTGTACATCACTCTTCTCGCAACAGTAAGGCAAATATTGTTGAGTGCATTCTAATTATGTGCCTGATGCACAGTCTAGTCGAAGTATAATCGGTCTTTGGTATAAACCCTTTTTAAATATTTCAAGTAGTTATGTTGCCCTATTTAGAAGCTAATTGTATCCCACAATACGCGGCCAGCTTTTAACTCCTTCGCCATTGCGTACAGAATTTAATTCAAACTATAAATTTTCTTATTTACAGGTAGCTCCTGGAGGGACTTTTTTTGCAGTCGGTCACACCTAAGGAATGTTGTATATATAGTTTTATTATGCCAATGAAGTGATTTACAATCTTACGTCAAGTTAGAATTAAACAAGTAATTTCGATAGAGACAATTATAATGGTATTATTACATCTTTGATCACAACTGCTAAAGAGTATATTTTTTTTTATTTTGTTTAATCTTTCCGTTCAGAGACGTACCGCTAGGAGGGGGGGGGGGCAGAGATTGGAGGTTTAAAACTCGTTTTTATGACACTGAATTATCGGTATATTATTTTTTATCGATGAAGTATTGTAAGGACAGCTCAATAAATCCGTAAAAAAGCTTATATTGGAATCAATATACAGGTGAATGTTTTTAAAAGTGTTATGTGTAACACAACGTTGGGCAAACTGCTTGATAAATAGTCCTTTTATTTTTATTTACTGCTTAAAAATTAAAATTTAAAATGACTATTTCTAAGTACAGGTTTTTGGTTATAAATGCATTTTTGTAGATATTAAAAAAAGTTATTGTAGCTATTACAAAAGTTATATACAGAATAATAGGATTTTTATTTTAGTGTACTTTATGATACACAAAGTGTCTAGTTTTTCTGAAATCAACATCAACTTTGATTTTTTAAATATAACACCCTATACATTATACGTTCATCAAATTGGCCTCTTCTTGCTGATTATAAATATGCCAAGTTTGATACCTTTATCTTTACATTGACTCCACTATGTAGAAGAATGTTTTTCGTCTCTCTAACACATTGCCTCTTATGGCAGGGTTTTTCTCAAATTTTTCGGGAGTCTTTAAAGATTAAGATATAAAATCTGATATATTTTTAATCAGTAAGAAGAGACCCATTTGATGGACGTATAATAGACAGACAGACATTTAAGAGACCAAAGTTATGTATATCTGGAAGCTACTTTTGAAAAAAAATCGCACAATTTGGAGAAACTTTTGTAGGTATTTAACTTTTTTTGATATCTATAGAAATAAAAGCGTTAGTAAGGGGATTCAATTGTTAAACTTTACTTTAATCTATCTATTTTTATTTTTTTTTATTTTCGACCCGGAGATACACAAAATATATTTTAATCAGCTTGTCAAAAGTGGTTTAATTCGTCAAAATAACCAGAGAAAACGCTTTATGTAATTATGTAAATTAATTTAGTAATCCACTATGTTTGAAACTACTTTTTAGAGTATTTTATATAGAAGCAAATGTTCCACTGTAGAGCACTTCTACAAGAATTACACCTAGCTCTGACATCTAAATTGAAAGTTGATTCAGAGTCACAGTCCCCCATTGGTCTCCTTGTACTTTCCCTTGTCCTACGTCACCAGCCCATTGTATCTGTTATGATGCCGCTTGGGTGGACTTAACTTAAACCGGCGATAGTAGGCCTACGCTGACCTTGAACGTATTACCTATTTGGTGACGAGGTACTTAACAGAGGGATTGTGATAATTTTCGGCTAATATCTGGAATTAGCATAAAAGTAAGGGGTTACGAGAAGTCCAAAAATTATGCTTGTAAAGAGAGAATCCCGTAACATGAAAAAACAGGCTCATTCCAGTTGCATTCCTCCTAAGGATTACAATTCCTAGAGATAAGGATCGTTGAAAATACTAGCAAAGTCCTGGTTATATCTCAGTTCATCATAAATATAAGAAATCCAGATTAATAGAAAATGTAAACAGTCTAAGTATTATGTAGCTACCAAAAGCCGAATCATTTCATATAATAAAAGGAAAAATTCGTAACGAGAGAAGATCCGACTAAAGAAAATTTGCGGATTTTTTTATAATATTTTATGCCTTTCGGTGTTTGCATATTACAAATATATTTAAAAGTGGAATACCCCGTACGTGTTTTAGCGTATTAGTTTTAGCTTAAAGTCTTTTTACCTCTTGTTAGACCCTTAGAGACTTAGGCTTGCATATATTTATTTTGCGCTTTATCCATACCAAGTTTAATCGGTTTTTAACACAGTAAATAAAATTTAATTATTAATAGCATTTGATCAATAGTTTATAATATGAATAATTTATAAAAAATTCTTTTTAAGAAAGCTTAATTTTTGCTGATTCTGCTTTAAAACCAATATCTATGACAAATAATTTCCGAATTTTGAGTTCAACATACATACCAAAGGTTCGACACCCTCATGTATTTAAAAATGTTTTTAATATTTCTTTTAACAGTCATTAATTAGAATTTAGTTGATCAACTCTAAAAAAGATTACAAGAGGCAGTCTACCCCGAAGGGTGCGCAGATGCCAAATTAAATAAAAAAAATGTGTGTACCGTAATGAATTATTTTGGTATCAAAATTATTAAATGGGATTTAAAATAATAAGACACAATATATATGTAAAGATAATAGGTATTAAATTGTATTTAGTATATTTAATAATTATTTAAAAGTAGGAAAGAACATTAAAAATAGAAAAAGATAATTAAAATATTGGGATTAGTAAAGAGTATTATATCGGAATAAAAAAGATTTTCAAAAATAGAACCTATACCTTTATTTTATATTTGGTTATAGTTTTAATAATAATTTCCTTGAGACTTCTAAAACAGAAATGCTTCTTATATTTATTTTCACATTGATGAATGCCAGTGAAGGAAAAATTCTCTTAAAATCCCACTTTATTCAGAAAAGTACAAAAAAAACAAAACTCTATGTTTTGAAAAATTTAGAAACAACTTTTAGATGATTATTTTTGAGAGACATTGACAAAAGAAATCTCTTTTACTAAATGTGATTTAGGAAAAAAATCCATAAATCTGTTTTTTGACTAATTATTTTTAGGCCTTCAAAAATGGAATTGCCTTAAAATCTCATCAAGATGAAGAGATATTACAAAAAAGATAAAAACACAGTTCACCACCTTAAGGATCGAATTTCGAAAATTCTGGAAATAGAAGAAACAATAATTTTTAATAGGTATCGACGAAAGAATTTTCATAAAATATCGATGAGAGTTAGTAAGAGAAGTAAAAAAACACTTCACTCTCCTAGGGTTGGTATATCGAGAATTCAGAAATCGATTTGTACACATTTATTTTTAAAACTCAGGAACAAAATAATAGTTCTGAAATCTCATTTTGTTGCAGATATATTAAGATAGTTAAAAATAAAAACAAACGTTAACCGTTTGTACCTTTCTGAGGGGAGAGGGTTAAAACTCCTCTTTTATCGGCCACCTACCTGGCGAGAAGAAGGTCCATGCCAAATCTGAACGTTTTATCTCCAATAGTACACAAATCACCCTTTTCCATCACTCATAGAAATTGGAAAAATCGAGATATCGATTTTTAAATAATTATTCGTGAAAATTATTAACGAAGGAATCGTCTTAAAAATAAATCTCATTTACTTGAAGACATATTGTAAAAACCTAAAATACGTTTAAACGCTTTTTAAATTCTTAGGCGCGAGTTTAAAAAAATCTCTCTTATCTGGCAGCTACTTCAAATACCTAATTTGAACGTTTTATTCATTTTAAAATTGCAAAAATATATTTGTAAAATATATTATATATAAAATATATTTATAAAATGTAAAACAATCTTTAAATTCATTCTAAGATAATTATTTTTGAAATTCAGTGAGAAAAGAAATCTCATTTAATTGAACATAGAAATTAGAAAGTTTCAAAAAAACCTTCTCTTCTATATATATATATATATATATATATATATATATATATATATATATATATATATATGTATACATGTAATTAAAATTGGCTTATGTGCTCTCTAAAAACAAATGTATAAACAAATAGTTCTAATAAATCATCAACGCCAATGATTTCACAATTTTATGGCATGAAGATATCTACGTAACTATTTTTTTTTCTCAATTTAATTGGAATTTCGGCTTAAGTTTTCTTAAAATGGTTTTCAGAATATTTTAATCCCCTAATAATAATAACAATCATTAAGGTACCAAGGGTGTTAGGCTAATAACGTTTGAGGTCGACACAGTGTTACGATATACGCCCAAAAGCGTTATCCTTTATAATACCCGTGGTGCCTTCAACGTTTAATGTCCGAGTAAGAAGAATTTTTTTTTTGAAAAAAATCTAGTTTTAATCATAATAAACCCAATTATTATTTTTAATGCCCTAGGGCGTTATTTTTGTATAATAATACCTAAGGGGGTTATTTCTTACTTAACTGACTTTGACATAATGTCATTATTTGTCAATAAAAAACTAGTCGGTCATTAACGTATTAATAACCTACGATCATTACACCTCAATAATACCTTCTCTGTATTGTATTATACTAATAAAAAGTGGCCGTTCGTCCTCCCATATTCAGGTAGACAGTCCCTCATTTTTAACAAACATGCCTCCATTTGAAAATGTTCCCCAAAACGTCCTCAATTTTACGTTATGTCGAATTGTTCAATTTATAAATATTTTTCCGAACGTTAAAAATAAAAAAAACTTTTGTTGATATTGTTAGGTATAATAAATATTTATTTTTTATAGTACCCATTTAATTTAAAAAAGTCAGCAGGATTAGTACACGTGTTAATACGATATATTTTTGGCGCACGTATATTTATTTTATAATTATTGTCCCACATTGAAAAAAACGATTTTAAAAATCTATTACGTATCTATTATATCGAGAATTTTAGAGGTATGCCCTGCAATGAAAATAACTTCCCTCTTTATGCCAAACAATGTTTTCCCCAATTTAGCAGTACTTTTTGATCTCTTACAAAAAACAAATGCGTACTGCATCCCGTTCCGAAGAGGCAAAACCGGATACTCAAGGATATTTAACGGCATTACGTATAAATTGAAAACAATTAAATGCATTAAAAGGTGCGAAAAATGTTTTGAAAGCTATTAAAAAGAAATTAAGTATTATTCAAAGGTGTTTAATGATACATTCAGTATTTAAAAATATTAAATACGTGTTTAATAGTATTTAAATGGTCACGCACGGCGAAAGTATGGAAGAGGCTTCGCCTCCCCCTCCGTCTTATATGTACTAAAAAGGGGGAAATATTCCTTCTGCTCTAATGGAAATTAGTTTGCAAACATATTTTCAATATAGCCAACACAATATTCATTCATTTACAGAAAAATATAAAATATTTATCATATTAAAATGCATTTAAAATTTAATATTTAATAAACTAGAGAGAATGTATTAAAATAGGATTAAAATTTCACCTAGTTCTTGCTTTAATGGAGCCAATCTAGGGGAAATTTTCGAGAAGAAAGAACTGCTCTTCCCGTCGGGTATTTTGTATGAAAATGTTGGTGGCATCATAGAGGAAGGGATTTTTTTTGTGTTTTTGGATTATATGAGGACCGAAATCCGTGTTTTTTCTACTTTTTGATTAAAATCTGTGAAAAGATATTTTTTGTGGACACAAATTAACACCATTTTTTTTAATTAAGAAATTAAATAGATTTACTTATTTAATAAATAGTTCTTTAAGGTCATTTTAAAGAGTTTATAAAAACCCCATCACATATTCAATTTAACCGGTTTGCTCAAAAACTACAGATGATTCATTTTATAAATTGAATTGCAGCTTTTAGCCTTTCTTTAGATACAAATACTTAATTTGGTATGTTTATAATTTTTTTACAAGTTCTTATCAAAATTTATTCAGGCCAAGTAAAAATTATAAAGAAAACTTGGACGTTATGCGGTTTTTGTTGTTTTGTAGGTTGTTAACAAAAAGCTCCATTATTTTATAATACTTATTTCATAATAGAAATAGATTACTGGCTTATATAAGGGGAGGTTTGGGGGTTAAAAGCTACTTTTTTTAATAGCCTTGAACAACTACAAGACAGAGACAGTGTACGTACAAACTCCCACCACCAAAACCAGTTTTACTTAAATTCAAATGAAAGAAGTATAAAATAAGCTAGCAAAAAGTAACCTCGGATGTTTTCAGCAGTACGCACAGTTTTCACTGAACAGATATAGGAATTTTAAATTGTCATTGAACTGCAATAATCAGTTGAAATCGAAGGTATACCCGAAAGCAAAAGCTGGCGTTGCTCGACCGTCCACGAATTCATTCATGGGAACTAAAACTGCATGATATATCGAACACTAAGCCACGTACTTGCCCCACAACCTATCTGTGTGGGGACAAACAATCAAACAATTACATCATTTAGCGATTAAAAAAAAGGTTCTTGGCTTTTGTTAACACAACATAAGCCTTAACACCCATGAAAATCATGGACGACAAAAAAAAAGAGATTCTCACGTATAAAATCGTAGGAATGTACTATAAAATATTTTTTAGTTTCGAACATTTGGGTGTTTACCCCTTTTTGCCCCCCCCCCTAAATACGCCACTGCTCTTTATCATGAATCATACGCATAAGTAGATCTCTCTTACAATATTAAGTATCTACTTTTCAGGCTAAAAACACATGCGTTAGGCTGTACAGAGACAGGAAAGAAATTTACAGAAAAATTGACTAGAAGAAAGTATTCACAATTTTATGTTGCTAATATTAGGTTTCTGTTTTCTTTTTGGTCAAACTTTTAAGTTTTGAAAAACTACAGATATGACCTACTACAGTTTTTACTGTATTTTATTTAGTGTTCGTTTACTGATATTAGATATTTAATATATCTTTTAAATATTACATTATGTATTTAGGTAGAGGTGCGTATGTATTTAATAAATTTACATATATTTTCTAAAATATTGTTCCCTTTCTAAAAAATTTAAGACTGACATGTCAATCTGGGTTCGCTATAGGATGTTACGGATTTATATTAATTATTGTTGGACATCAAGTCATTTTCGTAAATATTTTTAGAATATTTAAGGAAATTTAAATTTGAATTTGCAAGAAATATTAAACAGGCAATAACTTTCATAGAATATTTTAATTAATTAATATTAAATGAATATATAGAGTTATATGTATTAAGTTACACATATCTATATAAGAAAATAAATGCATTGACCTGAGAATAGAACGCGAAATCATGGTGCAACATAACAAAGACTTTCGATTCTCGGTGTCTGTATTCGTACTCTGACAGGGTACAGGGACTGGGGCCAATGCATTTGCTGGTAAGTTGAAGGTCATTAACAAAATGACTCCCACCTTATTAAAGGCCAAACAAATTATATGCCTGCATTTTAATGGACGGAACTACAGCTTTAGTATAAAAAATATGTGATATGATTATTAGCTAAAATAGTAATAATTAAACTATAAATTAACTATAAGTAAGAGTAAATTACAACAACTCTAGCAATAAGTAAGATTTCTAGGAATCATCTCTTTACCACTATATAATTATTAATTACTTTAAATAATACGCATTATTTTAACTTAAACTCTTAACTCTAAATAAATCAATTTAATGTTAGCTAAGCGTGATAAATATTCTTGAACAAAGACAGCTGATACTTTGCATAGACGATCCGTCCAATATTATAATGTAAAATAAATTACCCCTAAATAGATCCCAACTTTGTATTTCTTTCCGTATAGTTGGGATCCATCGTGCACGACGTAATACATCCGATCGGCTAGTTATATTTATTTTATAGATAAGCATAATTTTGTATTTCTAAACAAGTAGACAATTCCGGCAAAACGAAACTACATATTGTTGCATGCGTTCTTATTAAATTGCCAAACATGCAATTAAAAGTAAAGAAAAAAATAATATTAATACAAAATTACATTAACAAACAGGAAAAAAACTATATTGGAAATTGCATTAAAGGTGGCATGCGCCTCCTTCTATTCTTCTTCAGAATAAAAACATGTATTTACCGAATAAAATATCGATAAACTTTGTTCTTCACTCTGTGTCTAAAATGGGTATAACTTAAGAACATGACCCTGTTGCTAAGTTTATTGAACATTTTTAAATTTCAAGAATTACGTGCTGAGTTTTCAAGGTAACAATAAGACATTCGAGGTACGGGTACATTACAACCGGTACTGTAATTATGATTTAATTTCCGAGTTTCAATGAATCTGAAGGACAGTCTCATAGATACAAATACATGGAAGTGACATAATCCCAAATTTAACAAATAACGGTCTACAAGAACCTAAGGGACCAAAAATCTCGATGGTCCTAATGTTTTCTTTAAGTTTTGTATGCCGTGTTATAAATTAACCCTCATGACCGTTTCGGAGCTAATAAGAGAAATGAATATTAGCAAAGTACGCTGT
Organism: Kuschelorhynchus macadamiae; assembly: GCA_030620095.1. Classification (NCBI taxonomy): domain Eukaryota; kingdom Metazoa; phylum Arthropoda; class Insecta; order Coleoptera; family Curculionidae; genus Kuschelorhynchus; species Kuschelorhynchus macadamiae. Next base: position 174,591 of record JAUTXW010000327.1, read on the forward strand.
AAGGACAATTTCTAAACAAAACAAAATTTTTAAGTTGTCTTAACAAATAGATCTGCTTTTTTATTGCCCCACCTTAAATGGATGATGCCATTTTAACCCGTTATATATAATAACACCTAGAAACTTAACACAAATTCCTTTTATTACGTTATTAATAAAACTAAAGTTAATCTTTTGGGTTGTGTCACAATTTAATTTAATCCTAAAATCTTTAAAGCGCAAGAAGTATTTTCTTCCGGTTGATACGTGTCCGCAGCGGAAATCGTCAGAATAAAGCACGCTTAAAAAATCCGCGGCTTGGAAAAACATTAACTCCAAAGTCATTAATGTATATAATAAAAAATAGAGGTCCAAGGATAGAGCCTTGCGGTTTACGAAGCTAATACAAACGACTTGACTTTGATTCAATAAATAAGATCTTTCCAGAGGAGGGCCAGCTATACCCGGAAAATCTAGCTTGTTTAAAAGCATAGAATGACAAACACAGTCGAAGGTCTTGTTGATATCACACAGTACAGCGGACTGCATTCCCGTTGCCACCTGTTCCAATAATGACGACATATAACCTGCAGATGCTGCCACTTGGTAAGGTGGTTTACAGGAACATCAGTCAGATTAATTTGAGGAAGACTAGTTACTAGACCTAATTATAAAATGTTCTGGTGTCAAAGTGGATAGGTCGTCTGGGCCCTGAGTAAGTGGACCAAGCGGCCGCGAATTTAAAATAGATTCAATTTGCGTCAACACGGTTGGGAATTCCTCGGAAATTAATCGAGTTTCACCTATATCCCGTTTTATGTGACTCTTTGCACTTTTTATTCCGGCCTCCCATATGCCACCGAAGCTGGTACAAGATGCAGGTATGAAATACCATTTTATAAAATCATTGACTGGAAATATAATCTGAGTTATTTTTCAAAATATCATAGATTTTTAAGAATTCGCTATTTGTCCCTCTATAATTTGATCATTGTCCGAATAAATATTGGAAGGTTCACGACGCACGCCTACTCACAAATCTGTTGAAAGCTGCCAAATATGCTTGTGTGGGCAGTCCAGATACTAGTTCTATATGTATGGCCTTTGAACTCATGGATACAAATAGACACATATACGATTTTACAATTTTAGCTCCCCGGTTAAGCCTATCTTTTAAAAAAATGGCCCTCCAAAATCTGTCCTTACATTTGAATATATCATGTGAGGATTTAAACGCACCTCAGGGATATCACCCATTAAGTAACCAGAATCTTTTTGAGCAATACGAAAACATGTTATACAAGTTCGAGCAACTTTCTTGCAGGCATTTCGTCCAGAAATAGCCAAGCGTTCATGTTCGTATCTTCTGGCTCGGAAAGGTAGCAACACTGCTTTCACTGGGCCGGAACCTGCTCTTGGAATTGCTCCTTCAGTTGTCAAGGCTAGGATTAAGAATCGCACTGTCGAGGAATTCCGTGCTGAATGGCACGAGCTAGCAGGACTCAGACAGTCTAAGGTCTAACTAAGAAGTCAACTTAGAACTATTACCGGGGTCCTAACTGGACACTGGCTAGTGAAATACTACCTGCATAAGATTGGACTCGACAACGATCCATACTGCAGGTTTTGTGCTGAGGTAGATGAAACTACCGAGCATCTAGTCTGTCGATGTGACGCTTTAGTCAACGCCAGACTGCTTTGCTTGGGTGACACCTATGTGGAACCCGAGCTTGTGGGACGTGCGCGACCTGAAAGGGTCCTTTCCTTTCTAAAAAGGAGTGGGCTCTTGGCCTGACACGCCTACTTGGGGGATAGCACAATGGGCCCCAGTGAGCCTAAGTGCTGCCCTTACACACACACACACACACACACACACACACACACACACACACACACCACACACACACACACACACACACACACACACACACACACACACACACACACACACACACACACACACACACACACACACACACACACACACACACACACACACACACACACACAACACACACACACACACACACACACACACACACACACACACACACACACACACACACACACACACACACACACACACACACACACACACACACACACACACACACACACACACACGTCGGGCTCCCCATCTATGTCTATGTCTATGTTCGTATCTTAAAAGTTGAGTTGTGAGACTATTTGGTAATATTATAGGATGTTTATTTTCAAAAGACAAGTTTGAACTTTTTATTCTACCCTTTACATGCAAAATCTCGTTTTGTAAAAACTGATTTAATTATTTTTATTATTTTTTAAATTTTAAATACTATTGTGGAAAACTTTCTATTTAGACATTTTTGATAATCAAAGTCAGGGCTTTATTTATTTATTCGAGATGTAAAGCGTCATAAATTCCTTTTTCGGGTTTAAGTTTAATATTTATACATAAGCCAAAACTGCTAACGTTTTTCTCAACGAAGAGAACCTCTTTAGAATGTCAATGACCTCATTACTATAACTTACTGTAGGACAAGAAGTACTTTTTTGTTCCTAAGAATTTCTGATATCAAAGTCATGCTATTTAAATTCCAATTGGACTGATTAATCGAAAACCAATCAGGTCCGTACCACCATAGATTTGATTTACTTAAATTATCAATACTCGTACTCTGAGATGTTAAATCGGTCGGGTTTTCATCTGATTTCACGTGATTCCAATTTAGTTGGTGATTGAAATCTGAAAGCTTCCATTTAGTCGGTTCGTTTGTCATTCATCGTAAAGTTGTCATCGAATCGGTCCAGTAATAAATTTTATCAAAATTAATTTCTAACGAATCGATTGTCTTTTCACTGGGTTTGCAAGCAGTGTCGCACCGCACAATTCAAGGCGTGACAAGCTAACTTGCTTTAAAGGCGCTACTCGCAATTTTGCAGTTAATAAATTAGAACCATATTTTCCCAAATACCTTAAATATAAATACGCTCCATAGGCTTTGATTGATGAGTCGCAAAATTCATGAATATCTTGGAATTTTAAGATTACCGATGCCAAAAAGATCGTTAAAAAATGTTACATTTTAAATGTACTATCTACTTATTTAAGAAATTTGTGAAATGTGACGGCAATTCTGTATCCCAATCTATTTTCAACTTCGAAAGCTCTTTAATTATTAGCTTAGCAATTATTATTATAGGCCCAAGTAAACCAAGTGGATCAAAAATTTGACAAATAAAAGTTAAAATTACATAGACGTTTTCCTAATTTACCACTAGAAAAATTACGATTCTAATTAATTATATATCTTATCTGATCATTATTAGAGTCCCAGTAAATATTTAAAGTTTTATTATCTGCATTAACTCCAATATTAACTATTACAGAGAAATTTCCTCAGTTCAAAACCATAACTAGCCAACAATTTAAGTTAGTTAAAACATCGACCATGTAAAAATCCTTTATAATTTTACTAGCGACAGGAAACTCAATTTCATTTCCAGCTGCAATCTGAAACTGAAGCAAACCCCTTACCAGTGGCGGCTGGTGCATAAGAGCTACGGAGCTGCAGAACACACCTATATTTCGACATTCGTATTTTTTTAAATATTTTTGTACAACAATCAAATCGAGAATAAATCTCTAACATCCTTATAGATTTTTCCTCTAACGCCAATAAGAATACCGCAAGTTTCACGGCCTAAAGATCTCCAGCGTAGGCTCGATTTTCGACGGACGAGGGACTGTGGGTGCACAGCGAACGATTTTTGAAAATGACACGTCGGATTGGTCGAGCGCCGCACGTGGCTAATAGATGATTTGCGGCTGCACGTCGCGTCGGCAGAACACAAGAGTTGCTTTGTTTATTTCGAAACACGCGCTTGGCCGTGGTTTGTTGAATTATTCGTTCTATTGGTTCTTTTTAGTTGCATAAATATGGATTCAATCGAGTATTTGCAAGTTCATAATTTTAGCTCTTTGGTGTACGATCTGTTTTTGTTTAGTTGCCTAAATATAAATTTAATCGAGTATTTACAAATTCATAACTTTGGGTCTCGAAGACAAGATTAAAATTAGAGAACTTGGCCGACCGACACCACAAATAAACATTGATGTTAGTGGATTCAGGGACGCACTGAAGAGAAAATATTGGGGGGTAAAAAAAAGATCTGCACTCTTGTGTACCTACTTAGTATCATTAATTCATACATGTCTGGACCCTTTTGCTTTGAACAAACTTAATTTGATTTATTTATTTAACGATTTATTGAAAAATGAAATAATTCCAAATCAGATTTTGCCAACAGAATATAATATTGGGTCCCCTTCATCATGTCCGCCCCTGAGGGGATCAAGTAGAAATAAAACGTACAAGCGCTAGTTTAATTATAGATTATAGTAATACAACATCGTTCTTTGCTTACGTATTTTTAATGCGGAACACATCCTTGGAACATATCACGCGCCACTACTGCCCCTTTCCGTCAAGTAAGGTGCAGATGCCGTAACGTAAGTTACGGTTTTTAATTTGTAAACATTTATTTCTTCATCGGATTGTGATCGCCAAAATATTTTCTGGTATTTAGTTTCATTACAATTAATAAGTATTTGATGTCAAAACAAAAATCAATTTTTTTTTTTTTTTGCTGTCACCCCAACTTTGGACAAAGTTTAATGAATTAAATATCTTTAGAGCGGAATAAAAATTTTAGATAGGATTTTTATATATATAAGTTTTAAATAGTTAATAGAATAAATATATAATGATTATTATAATGCGAAACTGATTTAAATTAGTATTAGTATTTTTATCTTTTATGTGCATTAATTGGGTTTCTACTTGCTGATTATAAATATACTTATATAATATATATAATTTGACAAAATTCTGCCATAAGAAGCAATGTTTAATAGAGAGACGAAGAACGTTCTACTAGTGGAATCAATGGAAATACATTGCTCTTTATAGCAGGATTTTTTTCAAACTTTTCGGGAATCTTTGAGGAGGATAAGGGTATCAAGTATCAATCTTAGTATATTTAAAGTCTGCAAGAAAAAAATAATTTTGTTTCACTAGAAAATTCATGTTTGGTCTTCTCTCTGTATTGGAGTGATCCTATGTATATATTTTAAAGGGAAATGTAGCAAACCTAATACATTTTTATTCAGCAAGAATAGATCCATGTGATGAATATATATTATACAGGGTGTTCCTTTAAAAATTATGTTGGTTCTACATATTTTTAAGTCATCTTATACCCATATATACATGCATACATACTATTTCTCTAAAAAGGTACGTAGAAGACCCATATCTTTTATTTTTGACATTTTTTCTATCTCGAAAATTAAACCAATAATTTAATGTAGCGAGTTGTGAAGAAATACACTAAACGATGTGAAATCAAGAGGTTATTTGAGAGTTCAAAAATAAAGGAAATTTTAAATGGTAAATCGCTTAAACCTATATAAAATTTAATAGATCTGAATGAGTTTGCGTTTGCCTCAACATGAAAGTTAGTTTAAAACAACTACTTCCCTTATCCCAGGTAAGTTATAATAAGCAAAACAGATTTTTTCATATAATGGTGGCACAGAACTCCTTAGTTTTGACAAACCTCTATATACAATAGTCATGTGTAAATATTTAGAGGCATACAAGAAGAAACCAATCTTAATACATGCATAAGATGAAAAAACATGTTAAAAAATGTACAATTTATTGAAAACACCCTGTATATTAAAACGAAAAGAAATTTAAAAAATAACTAAATTTTTTTTTATATATATTTAAGAGATTTGTTGAAGTCCGCTACAGTTATGCTTTTCTAGGCCATAAACTCTATACTTAGTGCTAGACAATGTCGAAAACACAAACTAAATATCTTAGTTCTTTTAAAAAATATAAAAACTTGAATTTTTTCAAAAATGTTGCATATATAACTTCATCGGTCCAGCAGTTTAGTTAGGTACTCTACCAAATAAACTTGCCACACTAGCAAAACGTTAATAAAATATGTAAAAACCGTGTAAAGTCGGATAATGTTGAGTATTATTCAGATCATAGCCGTACGGTTATGGTCTACAGGAAATATAAAAAAATAACATAAGAAGTAGACAAAACATCACGACCTGATATATAGCTTGTTAATTTATGCGAATTGACAATTTATTTCGATTTAGAAAGACCATTTAACCTAACCTAGTTGATACTAAATTGATTAAATCTTGAATGAAAAAACGTTGTAAAAAACAATTAGGATACAAATAATTGATAGCAAATTATTATCATTTTAGACATAATATACAGGAATACATATAACTTTTTCAGCAGATGGTAAGTACGTTCCTCCCTTGTTAATTTTTCCCTATAAAAGAGTCTCGCAAGCCATCGCTGAATGACTTCCAGACAACTGGGACCTAGGTCGATCTGATTCAGAGTGGATGACGTCCAGTGATTTTATGAGTTTTTCCAAATAATATCCTCCCATATTTAAAAGATAAAAATATTCCAAGGCCAGTAATCGTATTTGTCGATGGTCATTGCTCCCACTTAACTAAGCAAGTCAGCTGTGTGACGAAGTAGTGTAATTTTAATATCATTGTTTCCAAACGCCACCCATATAATCCAGCCAGCTGATTCTGCCACTTAAAGCTGGTATCAGAAGTCAGGAAGTAGAAGTTTAAAAATTTCCCTAAATAAATGACATGCTTTATATTTGGTACAATTCTAAAATATGCTTGTGAAAAAAAATCTATACAGAATGGATTCCGAAAAATGGCTTGTATATCTTTGATAAAAAAATTACGTAGGTTATTCAAAATGCATATCTAATAGAATGATTTGTACCCAAACTACAGTTTTAGAATATACCGTCAAAGTTTACAGAATTAAAGATAAGTTGGGTCAATCCGGTCGGCCGTCAAAATACACCTCTCGACTCCCCGTCTACCCGCTAGACTGGTGCCAGTCTAAATTCTTTGCTCTATGTGTAGTCAGTGTCCCTGATTCTAGTTTAAATTCGTTTGCAGTCCAACGTATAGGGTGAGTTATGAAAAATTGTAATTTGCGTTTTGTCTAAATTAATAAAATGTCTAGTGAAAATATTTGTTCGTTGAATGATAGTTGCATCTGAAAGTTGAATGATAGATAACATATCGTTTTTTAGATGTCCAATGTACGTATTCAATTATTTAAAATATTAATTCAATGTAGAGAATACTTACCATATTTTGGGAAATGACAGACATACCGACAGGTGGACCGACGTAATTGACAAAAGATATTTTTTTGGCATCTGCTAGGGAAGCTAAAACTAGAAGTATGTAAAGCCTCAAGATTGATTTAAGTTTGTACCACAATTTTATTGGTTCATCTCTATTCCACAACTAATTGTGACAGACAATTTGAAATCAATCCGTTACTTAAGTAGTTTTTCATGCTTTCAAACCGTGAAAATTCGACAGTATGCCAAAACTGTCAAAACGACACATGACTTTTTTTATAGCAGGAAGTGGTGTGAGATGTTTCTCAGAATTTTTCTGCTATATTCTGAAACATAATAAGTTAAAGCCCACGTCTCCGACACAAGTGGCCCGGTTTACCTGCTGTCTTCGCTAACCACTAATATATTTATATTTTATAAAGACAACCACAGTGGTCAAATTTGTCTAATCACAATTTATAGTTACCGAAACTTTATTGGCAGGCTGGTTAAGACTGTTCATGTAAACACGAATCACGAATCCTAGATTTTAAATTTTAGCATCAACATTCCTTCATCATACATTTAAGCATATTTATTTTAAAATTCGATCAGCAGGTAAAACGTAATAATAATTTCTGTCTATTTAAATAACATTTAAAATTGTAATTGTAAAATGTAACTAACTAATTAACCCCACAATATTAGTTCATTTCAGTAAATTTTGTCCATAATTATTGTGTATACTTTTTGTAATTACCTGGTATAAAAATATTTCCGACGGGGAACTAAACTACTTTTAAAAGAGCCGGGAACAGCAGAAATTTTACGACCGGTCTGGACCAGGGCGCGCGGTACGCTTTAGTCTCTGCGAATATCAAAGTTCCGCCGTCGAGTGAGGATTTAATTCTGTAAACTTTGGTACTGTGATGCGAATATCGAAATATTTGACCAAACTGTTGGAAAAAATAATTGATAAATATTTAATAATATTTATTACAAAGATCATTCACCCATAGCTGATCCATCCCCTTTTTCCATCGCTGGTCGATCCCATTCTTCCATTGCTGATAGTTCTTCCAGTATACTAAATGGTCTTCTCCCTATTAAAAAAATATTTCTTATTATGAAGAAAAAGAAAAACATGGATATAAGGTTCCTACTCCTTTTAAAACATGTCTGGTATTTCCCGAAACACCGAATACAACAAAAATGCCAAATCAAATAAAGGCAGTTTTATATAAATGAAGATAACAAAAAAAACTAATAAACTTCTGAATCAGATATGGATATAATATATAGGATGAGGACTATAATTTTAGTAACAGGGAACATTATTTTAAATTGGAAACTAGACAATATGTTATTATTAAATACGATAATAATTATTACCCAGGTCAAAATGTTAAAATATTTAATATTGACATTCAATTTTAAGATTTGAGAAAAAAGAACTATTTTTTTGGTTTTACCCCACAATTATAATACAAAATTAAAATATTTAAAAAAATTATCTATTTACCTTACAATTTTAATATGATTTTAGTCTTTAGTTCTGGGCCAGTATGGAGGTACCCGAGGAACGACATTCAAAAATATGTAATTTTTTTGGACGTTTCGAGGGAAAATCTACTCCCGTCTTCAGCAAAACTAAAAATAAAAAAACTAAAAGGAGTATATTATTATGTTTTATATCAGAAATATAACCGAAATGGTTAATCTGTGACAGTTTTATAAAATTTTAAGGTAAATGACAACATTTTTTTAATATTTTAATTTTGTATTATAATTGTGCTTTTAAGCTCAAATTTTCACTAAGAAAATTATACCTACCAAAGAAAGATCAACGTACCTACCTTTTGCTTTTAGCTATGTTATTTTTTGGTTTCTCTCAGAATTAAGTTCGACGTTTCGTATCCTGGCATGATCATCAGGTCGATTTTGTACATACGCAAATTGCAATTTTGTAGACTCGATTACTTACTGTATCCTACTGCAATATTAGCTTAATCGCATTGAAACGTTTCGAATCTAATAAAACATCTCCAATAATTTCAACGAATCATTCCTTTTTAATTTTTCTTTACTATTACTCTTTATCATAATCCTACGTAAATTAATTTAAACCGTAGTAAATAATCATATTTTTGTGGTCTCGTTTTATTTATGTCCAACGAATTGGCCAAATTGAAGCATAAACAAATTTGTTAACGTTGTAAATTATACATATACTTCACTCTCTGTTCGGATGCGAGAAATAAAGCTTCAAAAATGCCAAACGTGATTTTGGCGAAACGTCAGAAAAATTGTTCTTTTCAGAACGAGAGTAGTGAACGGAAATACACCCGGAATGAAAACACATCGTGTTTTTCCATCCGTGAGTGACGTGATATATATATATATATATATATATATATATATATATATATATATATATATATATATATATACATATATATATAGCAGAAAATGGATTATTTGGGATGACCGCTAAAGCAATGGAATTTGGCTAACCATAGACACGTGTTTCTGACTTAAGGTCTTCATCAGTACAGTCAACTAGTTGAAAGACGAGTACAACTAGTGCCAAAATGAATACACAAAACAATACCAGAGTCACCAACAGGAGCAAAACCGACATTTGTGATTACCAAGAGAACATTCATAATCTTCGCCGGACTTGATACTCTATTTACCACGGAGCAGCATATAGCCACCTGTGGCGAAACTCATAACCCAAGAGTAGTAAATCAAAAGTAGAAAATATATAACGCGGTTAGAACTAGTATATAGCAGAAAATGGATTCTTTGGGATGACCGCTAAAGCAATGGAATTTGACTAACCATAGACACGTGTTTCTGTCTTAAGGTCTTCATCAGTACAGTCAACTAGTTGAAAGACGAGTACAACTAGTGCCAAAATAAATACACAGAACAATACCAGAGTCACCAACAGGAGCAAAACCGACATTTGTGATTACCAAGAGAACATCCGAAATCTTCGCCGGACTTGATACTCTATTTACCACGGAGCAGCATATAGTCACCTGTGGCGAAACTCATAACCCATGAGATAGATTTACTACTCTTGGGTTATGAGTTTCGCCACTTTGGCACTAGTTGTACTCGTCTTTCAACTAGTTGACTGTACTGATGAAGACCTTAAGTCAGAAACCCGTGTCTATGGTTAGCCAAATTCCATTGCTTTAGCGGTCATCCCAAAGAATCCATTTTCTGCTATATACTGCTATTTCATTGTAACAATTAGTTCTAACCGCGTTATATATTTTCTACTTTTGATTTACTACTGTTGGGTTATGAGTTTCGCCACAGGTGGCTATATGCTGCTATATATATATATATATATATATATATATATATATATATATATATATAAGTTTACTGACGAGAGTCAATGAGTAAGCATCGAAAATGCTAAATGAGATCTTAACGAAACCTCTGCAAAATAACTTGCATACCACCACCATATATAAATAACCAAACCATATATATATATATATATATATATATATATATATATATATATATATATATATATATATATATATATATATATATATATATATATATATATATATATATATATATACTTCTGATATTTATGTTCAATATTTTGATCTCTTAAAAAACACATATAATTAATTAACTCTATCTGGCTGTACCCCTAAAAAAGATGCAATATTGTATTGCTATCCTTTAGCCATACCAGGTACACAAAAGCACTACGTACTTACTACCTACCTAAATCTACCTCGGACGTTGGAGCCGCAGGCTGGAGCATTTGCTTTCGAGGGCAAAACCTATAAATGTACCAGGAATCGGATAATAGTCAACTCAACAGAGGGTTTTATGGATGTTGCCTTGCCGCCTTCACTGCCCGTAATGCAAATTTTTAGAAAATGGTTTTCAAACGTATTTTTGTTGAGCAAGTACTTACAATAATTATTTGTAAATCAGCGTAAAAGCGAATATGTGCGATAGATATGCAATATAAAATAATAATATATAATAAAAAAGTAATATAAAAAGTACATTTCGCATACAGCTTTCTAATGATTTTGGCTTTTATTCATTCTGATCCTCTCTGAGAAATATGGGTTTTGAACATATTTTTGGTGAAACACTTGAATTGTTGCATATTTAGAAACCGTTAAATAATATATTACTAAAAACGCCACACACGTTTTTAATATTCAAAAGAATATTTTCTAAATAAACGGAACTAGTTAGTGTAGATTAATAAATTACTTTGTTTGTTTTTGAAATTTTTCCAAATGGGTAATATCAAATTTACCCCATAATAATAGTTTGTAAATATTTTATGTTAATCAAATTATTTAGGTAAAATAAATTAAATAATTAAATTATAAATACTTATATTTGCGATTAATCTACTATGGAAATGAATCTTGGCTGGAACTTTATTGACCTAAAACCGATTTCTATGAAAAACGTTCAAAAACTCAAAACCAACAACATCTGAAAATAATTTCGCAGGGGTTGATGTCGGTCAGTTTCGTTGTGAATAATATATATATTTCGATACGTATTGTGGTGTTTGTATTCTAATTTTCAGTGTCAATGCGTCAAAAATATTTGAGATATCTTGATGCCGTTAGAACTTAATTTTGTCCTGTAAAAACTGGAGAGGAACAATGAATTTAAGTGTATGCCCCAAATGCAGTCGTAGAAAAAGAACAGTTTATAAAGCGTTTGAAAATCACTTGTTATGTTATGTTAAGATGTGTATTGCTATATTATTTTCTTGCCAGTCTATTTTTGTTTGATTTCATTGTAACAATTAGTTATTGTTTACACACGGTGGATACCGAATACAGTGTTTTTTTTATTTACAGTACCATTACGGTAAATAAAAAAACGCAATGAAACAATAATTTCCAAAAATCAATTTGTATTCTAAAAAGATCACTATAGTTAAGAGATTGTATTCTAATATCTTTATATCAATAATTCTAATAGCTATACACTTTATTTAACGACTTGGTATAACGTAAAATGTAATTATCTATCAAACTGTATTACGTTTTTCTATACCTACCTGCTGTTTTTCGTAGATAGTAGTAGTAATATTATAGTAGACACTGGGTTAAGTTGCTATACCTCATAGGAGTACGTTTTTATGGGACCAGAAATAACATATTTTCCAGAGTACTAAACTTCCGGTAGAAATAGATTTGTAATAAAATATCAGTTGCGTATAGTTAACGACCCAGAACAAAACATTTCGACCTCACCACACAAAACTATTCTTAATTCAGTTTTAAATATATCGGATTCGACGCATTTTTACACGCCCTTTCAAATGGCGAAATTCTGGCTTTCTATATGTAAAACAATTTTCGAAATACCTTCTAGAAACCGTAAAAAATGACAGAAGTTGGACAGGTCATATCCATATCATTACCAAACTTTGCATTTGGATGTTCTAGGTTATGAACAGTCCACAGCTGATAATAGACCTGAACAGCCTTCAAGGCTGAGGTTAATTAAGAAATCATGGTTCATGGGATTAGACTGTGTCAACTTTCCGACGTTTCGCCTTCGATTGCACGAGGCATCTTCAGGGATTTTTACTACACGAGATCGGAACACAACACAACAATCGAAGGCGAAACATCGGAAAGTGATTCCATTTTGACACGGTCTAATCCCAAGATCTATGATTTCTTAATAGATCTGAAATCAATTTTTTACACACAATACTCTTATTTGGCACGCTTTTAAAGGCATTATTTGAAGGAATACAAAAAGTATTTAATAGTTATAGTAATACAAAAGTTTTTAGATTTTTTACGAAGATTTTAGTTAAGATATTTAAAAAATCAACTCATAATCGGAAAATAGAAAAATTGAAAAAATCAATACCCTATACCCAAGTAGCACAAATTAGCTGATGAGCTTTTTTGCCTAATAGTTAGCCATACAAATCAGTGATTTGTTAAAGTTTGGTAAATGAGTCCTGGTTCGTTTTCTAGCCATGAAAGCTCGCTTCAAATTAGT